>ML799118.1:124993-148742 GCA_009831015.1 Picea engelmannii | reverse complement strand
ACAAAACATGGATTGCCTTTATTTGATGGTCATAATTATTCTTTTTGGAGTATCAGGATGAAGTTGTTTTTACAAACTCAAGGAGTAGATATCTGGCAGGCTATACTAAATGAATATAAAGTCTTAGCAACCATTCCAATAGATGCTACAGGTAAGAGACTCTATGAGAGTAATTCCAAATCTATGTATGCAATACTAGGAGGTCTAGCAGGGTCAGAATTTGTTATAGTTATGCATTGTGCATCAGCAAAAGAAATATGGGATAAATTGAAAAATGTATATGAAGGATACACTAAGGTAAAGAGTGCTAAGCTACAATCATATAGAAGTCAATTTGAAAGCCTCAAAATGGGAGAATCTGAAGATATAGCTACCTACTTTCTTCGTATTGATGAAGTTGTTAATACCATGAGAGGTCTAAGATAAATAGTTAATAATAATATTATTGTGCAAAAGGTACTTAGATCACTTCCTGCAAGATTTGATTCAAAAATATTTCCATTAGAAGAAAGAACAGATCTTGATACTTTAGAAATGGATGAATTACATGGAATACTAACAACATATGAGATGAGAACCTCTGGTGAGAATTATTTCAGGAAAGAAGTAGCTTTCAAGGTAGCAAAGAAAGATATGAAAAAGGTTGAAGCAGAAATCAGTAGTCATGAGGAGTCAGAAGGTGATGTGGAAGAAACAAATTTTGTTAAAAATCTGAAAAGAGGTACTGACAAGTATAAAGGTAAGCTTCCTCTGAAATGCTTTGGTTGTGGTAGAATATGACATTTTTCATCTAAGTGTCCTTACAATAAGCATACTAATAATGAAGAAGACAGTGATAGAAAACCTATGGAATTCAAGAATAGACATAAGAATTTTTTTCAAAGAAGAACTTACAAAAAGAAAATCCTGTGTATAAAAGATGACAATGATATTTCAGAATCTGGTGAGAGTGATGACAGTTCAGATGTACAACTTTTTATGGCTATGGAAAAATAGGATGACCAGTCTGGTGAAGAAGAAGAAGGTGAAGTTGAACTAGAAGCTGAACTGGTAAGTGCTTTAAGTGAATTAAGAAAAGTGAGAAGGGAATGCAAACATTTTAAAAGAGAAATTGAGAATCTAGAATTTGAATTACAGAAATCAAATGGTTTGATTGAGAGCACTGAAATCATGGTAGTTGACTTAAAACTTAAAATAGAAGAGGCTAGAGGGACTGAAGAAGCTCTAACTAAAATGATTACAGAAAAGGATAAGGAAAATGAAGACTTAAAAATTGAAGTAGTCTCATTAAGAAAGAAAGTACAAGAAAATAACATGAATCATAGTTCTTAAGTGTTAGATCAAATTATTAGTAGTCAAAGATCAACATATGATAAGACTGGAATTGGTTATAAATCTACAATAACTAATGGATGTTCTAGCTCAAGTGTTGAGAAAGCAGGTACAGAGGATAATCATGAGAAAATTACAAGCAAGAAGATGGAATCAGAAAGGCAAGAAGAAAATCAGGGTTCAACAGTGCATAGAAGAAGTTATGGAAGACATCAAAATAGGTTTGAAGGCCACTATTTCTTTTGTTATAAGTATGGACATAAGGCTGCATTTTGTAATAGTTTTTCAAGAAAAATAAATGCACATAACAGTCATGAAAGGTCTAATTTTGAATATGGAAGAGGACATGATAAAACTAGTCAAAACAATATGAACTACTCTTACAACAGATTTGACACCTTAATATATGAGACTAAATGTTACAAGTGTAACAACTTTGGGCATGTGTCAAGAAATTGTCCTATGAGTTTTCAGAAATTTAATGAACCCACTTACACAGATCTGAAAACCAAATTTTGGAAACAGAAAAGTGAAAATCTAAACATTGAAAAATGCACTATATCTCTACAAGCAGAACAAAAAGTAAAATGGGTTGTGGATAGTGGATGTTCAAAGAATATGACAGATAGAAAACAACTCTTTGTTGAACTAGATGAAGGAAAAGAAGGTACATTCACCTTTGGAAATGATCAATCAGCTAGGATAGTTGGAAAAGGAACTATATGTCTAAACAACAAGAAAATCATGGCTTGAAATGTCTTATTGGTTGAGGAAATGGAACATAACTTATTGAGTGTAAGTCAAACCTGTGATAAAGGTCTCTTTATGATTTTTGATTCAAAAGGATGTCAAATCAGGGATATAAAATCAAATAAACTAGTTGGAACAGCCACAAGAACTTCAAGCAACATTTACATACTAGATGAAGACAAAGAAAAATGTTATCTTGGGAATGAAGATGAAACTTGGTTGTGGCACAAAAGACTTGGACACATTAACTTTGAAAATCTGATTTAGTTGAATAAAAAGGAAGCAATAAGAGATTTACTTGTCGTAAAGAATCTTTCAAGTTCTGTCTGCAAGCAATGTCAACATGGTAAGCAAACTAGAGTTAAATTCAAAGCCAAAGAACATTCAACAACTAAACCATTGGAAATAGTCCATGATGATGTTTATGGACCTATGAGAACAACAGGGTTAAAAGGAGAAATATATTTTCTGCTATTTGTGGATGACTTTACTAGAATGACATGGATGTTTTTATTGAAAAAGAAATCTAAAACTTTTAGTTGTTTTCAAACCTTCAAGAAGTCAACTGAAAATGAATGTGACATGAAAATTAAATGTTTAAGATCAGATAATGGAGGGGAATTTGTGTCTAAAGAATTCAACAGATATTGTGATGAAAATGGGATAAGAAGACATTTTTTTTTTACTAAAACACCTCAACAAAATGGAGTGGTTGAAAGAAAAAATAGGACTGTTATGGAGATGGCTAGAACTATGCTCAATGAATCTAAACTAAGTAATATACTATGGCCTCAAGATTTTCATATTGTTGCTCACATTTTGAATAGAACCTTGCTGAGAAACAATCATTTTAAGACACCCTATCAGTTATGGAAAGGCAGACCAGCTAGTGTTAAACATTTAAGAATTTTGGCAGTAAATGTTATATCAAAAGAGTTGACAAGCATTTGGGTAATTTGGAATCCAAAACAGATGAAGTTATTTTAGTTGGGTATTCTTATTCAAGGAAATCTTATAAATGTTACAACTTCAGATTGAACAAAATAGTTGAAGCCATAGATGTGAAATTTGATCAGTCCTCATTTTTTAAGTCTAAATCTAAACAAAAGAATCATCAAATATATGAGATAGATGACAAGCGTAAAATGAATGATGAGGTAAGTGAAACAAAAGAAACTAAGGTTGTTGATAGTGAAAAATTAATTCCTACTTTGACATAGGGCACAACTCCATCCAAAAGCATGACTCCATCAAAGACTCCAAGCAAGAGAATACAGAAAAATCACCCTGAAGAACAGATAATTGGTGACATAAATGCAAGTGTTCAAACAAGAAGCAGAAGGCAAGAATCCACCTCAACTCATGAACAGGTATCTTTACTTTCTCTGATTGAACCCAAAAATATTGAAGAAGCAATTAAAGATGAGTACTGGATGAAAGCAATGAATGAAGAACTTAGTCAAATAGAAAAGAATAAGACATGGGAATTGGTTCCTAGACCTTTGAATAAGAATGTCATAGGGGATAAATGGGTTTTCAGAAATAAGATGGATGAAGCAGATAAAATAACTAGAAACAAGGCTAGATTGGTTTGTAAAGGGTATGCACAGGTAGAAAGAATAGATTTTGGAGAAACTTTTGTTTTTGTTCCAAGAATGGAATCCATTAGACTTATTCTAGCTTATGTCAGTTCTAAACACATTAAAGTTTCCCAAATGGATGTAAAGTCCGCATTTTTGAATGGTGATTTAGAGGAAGAAGTATATATGGAACAACCAGATGGTTTTCAGGTACAAGAAATAAAACAATATGTTTATAGGTTGAAAAAGGCATTGTGTAGCCTGAAGCAAGCACCAAGGGCTTGGTATTCCAGACTTGACAATTACTTGAGGCAACAAGGATTCAGGAAAGGTAACACTGATAGTAATCTATATATTAAATAAGAAAATGATAGCTTGATCATTGTTGAGATATATGTAGATGATATCATTTTTGGTAGTGATGATAATAGGCTCAGTAAACAGTTTGCTGAAAGTATGCAGAAAGAGTTTGAGATGTCCATGCTAGGAGAAATGAAGTTTTTCTTAGGCTTGCAAATTACTCAATGTGATAAAGGTATTTCCATTTCTCAAACCAAGTATATCAATGAAATGCTTAAGAAATTTCAGATGGGAGATTCTAAACCAGTTGGCAGTCCCATGGTTACTGGTTGTAAATTAAGTAAGTTTGATGATACTAAAGATGTTGATCAGACATTATACAGATCTATGATTGGTAGTCTTCTTTATGCTACAGCTACAAGACCTGATATTATGCATGCAGTTTGTCAAGTTGGTAGGTTTCAGGCTTCACCAAAAACTTCTCATCTACTTGCAGTCAAAAGAATTTTCAGATATCTTAAGGGGACAACAGAGTATGGTTTATGGTATCTTACAGGTAATCATCTTGATTTATATGCTTTCATTGATGTTGATTGGGCAGGTTGTGTTGATGATAAGAAGAGTACTAGTGGAGCAACATTTTTTCTTGGAGGATGTCTTGTAAGTTGGTCAAGTAAAAAACAATCGGCAGTGTCTCTGTCTACTGCTGAAGAAGAATACATTGTAGCTACAACTTGTTGCACTCAGGTTCTATGGATGAAATAGATGTTGAAAGATATACATATTCATTATGATGAACCTATACCTATCTTCTATGATAATACCAGTGCAATTAGTATTTCTAAAAATCCTGTTATGCATTCCAAAACAAAGCACATTCCCATTAAATTTATTTTTCTAAGAGAGCAGGTTATGTCTAAAGTTATTAAAGTGGAATATGTTGGCACAAAGGATCAGATAGCATATTTATTTACTAAACCTTTTTCTAAAATGCAATTTGAAAGTCTCAAGGATCAGTTGGGGGTTTACCCTCTGTAATTTCATTTCATTTTCAAAGATTGCATGGGCTTCATTATAAAATTAGACTGCACAGGTTTATTGACTATTATTGATAGGGGGAGTTGCTGCTGAAATGATACATCTTTGCAAGTGTTTTTCTTTTCTCAAGGGGAGTATGGTTGATTCCTTTGCCATAGATGTCAAAAGGGGGAGAAAGAGATTTAAATTTTTCCATCAATGCCAAAGAGGGAGTTTGTTGGTCAGTTTGCACAGGGCTTGGTTTTTATCATTAATGCCAAACTTAAATCATCCATAAGACCGAGAGAAGCAGTTGCACGGTGCTCGGGAATTCAGAAGGAGTAGATCTGAGCGCAGGGCCCGACCATTGTCAGATCCTGGATAATCTGCATATTCTTTAAAGTGCAATGTGAAGTGGGCTTATAAAATCCTGAAAGAAGAAGGACCGTCCATCTTCGGGCAAGACACGTGGTCACAGATCATTTTTTTGCTGAATGGAAAGTCAAAGAAAGGAGGTGCTCAAATATTTGATATCAGGATACGTGAAATCGCAAAATGCAAAGTTCCGATGAGATCAGGACCGTCTGATCACGAAATACTGTGGGTCGTCGATCAGAGAAAAGAGGATTTATGGGATTGCGACTTGGAGTGTCAAAACAGTTCATCACAGAAACGTCGAAATGCCGAAATGCGAAAATGCCGAAATGGAAAAATGCTAAAAGCCGAAATACCAAAAGGGACAGACGTCAGATCATTTCGGGGATCGTGACTTGGAGTGTTGAAACAATTCATCATAGAAATGTTGAAATGCAAAAATCCAAAATGCCGAAATATGAAAGGTTAAAATGCCGAAACATGGAACGTTGAAATGCCGAAACACTAAAAGATGAAATGTCGAAATGTGAAATGCTGAAACGCCGAAATGCGAAACACCAAAATACCTTTTTGGTGTGGGTAGTGGTTACCGCCGATGATCATGTGAGAGGGAGGAGCTAGCACAAAGCTAATCTCTATTTTGGGATTCGCAACTTGAAGTGTCAAGACTCTTCGACACAAGATTGTCAAAATGGGAAATGCAAAATGCATTTCGATTAACCTGTGGTCACGGCCAATGGGCATATGGTTTAGCTCATATGTATTTTTGAAGCGCTTGAAGGCTATTCTATGCTGAAAATTCAAAACAAATGCATGTTCATCAAATGGTGCTAGTTAAATATTTAAATTGATTGTGTGGATATTGTTCTTCTTGATGCCTTGACCAATCATATTTTTTGTAAGGTAGTTATTCAGTTATTGCAACTGAATCTTTGAAGCCTGAGGGTTCGAGTGTATGCTCTGGATGTACAGGGTAGAAATAAGTGAAATTTGGTGAGATGAATGTTGGAGTGTAATGGAATCAATGGTACAACTGTAGCTCTAAGGTAAAATTCATTTCTGTAAATGAAGATAAAACTAAAATAAAATCATACAGGGACAGTGAGAAGAAGTGATGAAGATATAGAAGAGATCAAGGGGAGAAGAATGGATTTTGATATGATTATTTAAACAGAGAGGACTTGAATGATGAATCCTTTGCTAAAGAAGATAAAGAGTTGGTTTGCAAGTTCTTAGTAACAGAGAAGGATTTCAGGGTGGTAGGGAGGAGCAAGGGGAGACTATAAAAGTCTCATGTACAAGTTGGTGCTTGTACATCTGGGAGTTGTACCTTCCATTCAGTAGGTGCTGAAGAAACAGAGGTAGCAGCCTCATTTGTGTTGTAGCTTAGATAAAATAAGAATGTAAAGAGGAGTTGGAGCTTGCCTTTCATTCATAAGAAGAAAAGGTTTTTCCCTTTTGGGTTTCCTCATGAAAAATCATTGTGTCACTGTTTCATTTATGTGATTATGTATTTATTGGTTAAATGTATTACTACAAGCTAAATGTTAAAGGAATAATTTATTAATTAATAAATAATCTTCTTATAAAATGAAAGAAATTTTATACAACCGATTCACATCCCCCCCCCTCTTAGTTGATTTATCCTATTCAACAGACACGAAACAAACATAGATATGAAATTGGTAGATCAAATGAACATGGACTGACACAGGTATTGAAACAGGATATTTGTGATGGCTAACTCCCGAGGAAGATACTTCCCTTGAACACTGAGGCACAACAACAAAAACTTGACATGGACCAAAACTTGATGATGCAGTGGATGCTGTGACTTTCGTTAGGTGAACCAAAGGAGTAAATAAACTCATAGGATTGTCTCAATGCAGAGGTTCAGTGGATTAAAATGCATGCAAAGACAAAGTGCCGTGTTCAAGAGCGACCGCAAGAGCTATTGGTAGTGTTCTAAAAAACTGCTTGGCTTGATTCTTTCAATTTTCCCCCATCCAGATAGAAGAGTACCTCTTTTTAATTTAACAATCTTGAGGAGGTAACACATGCTCGATATGACTCACCTTCGGTAAGTCCCTCTTCCTTTTTTTAATGAACTGGAAGAAGTAAGGGTCTGGTCCTGTATGGCCCTTCAATGTATGATCGTTTAACGATTCCGAAGAAGGTAAACTCGATGATTTTTCATATTTAGAGAGTTTGGAAATGACTTAAAGACGACTCCAGTGTTGTCCTTTTTCGTAATGTTAGTCTCGCGATGCCAAAAAAGAGACAAATTATCACTTGAAAGATGCCCTTTCAAACCTTTTAAGAAAGATCACTCGAAAATATTTTCATGTTTAGAGAGTCTGAAAAGAGCTTAAAGATGACTCTAGGGGTTCCTTTTTGTATATCCATGTGATTCTGAAAAAGTGATAAAAATCTACTCGGTTACATTCTCATGTTTTTTCAAGCACGAGAAAGAACAAAGACTAAGCTCGGCACGCCCCCATCTTGAAAGTTAGTGGCTTAACTCTAGAATGGTCATCAAAGGTTGGAGACATGCCCTCCAAGCTTCAATTCATTCACCGACTTTGAGGTTGTCACCAATTTCTCTCCTAGATGGAGAAAAAGGATAAGAGTGGATGAAAAGAAGGTTCAAGAGAGGTGATTGTTTCATTTTTTAACGAGCTTGACATAGAAAAAGAACTATGCTCAGGGCTCGGGGTTCAATCCCCAGATTTTTGTTTCATTTTTTAATGAGCGTGCTACATAGAGGAAAACTATGCTCAAAGCTTATGTTTCATTTTTTAACGAGCTTGCTACAGAGAAGCGAAACTGTTCTCGTGACCTCTGTGTGATTTTTTAATGAGATTTCTAAGAGAAGAGAAACTATGCTCGTGACCTTTGTTTCATTTTTTAACGAGCTTGCTACAGAGAAGAGAAAACTATGCTCGTGACCTCTGTTTCATATTTTAACCAGCTTGCTACAGAGAAGAGAACCTGTGCTCGTGACCTCTGTTTCATTTTTTAAAGATCTTTATACGTAGAAGAGAAAACTATCCTCGTGACCTCTGTTTCATTTTTTAATTATCTTTCTATAGAGAAGATAACCTATGTTTGTGGACTCTCCTTGATCATGGCTTCCAAGATTATAACGCTCTGGAAGGACACCATGTCAAGGTACAAAACTCAGTCATGGCTTCCAAGAGATCTTCACTGGATGGAAGAAAATCACTCTAGAAGGAACACATTTCGAGGGTCTCGTCAGGGGTAAGGAGATCATGCTCCAAAATCCCTACCAAAGAGATCACCATGTCAACTACTGGATCCAAATCATCGGAAGTTGAAGTCATGGGAGACAATGGAAAATCAACATCAGGAGGGAAGATAGAGTGTATATCTTCCTAAATTTCTTCACGAGGGGGAAGAAAAGAGGATCGATGATGGTTATCATCCTGAGGTAGTTTGTCGACACTAAGAATTTACAAAATAGATTCATCAGAAGGAAAAATTGGGGAAATGTAGTCGATTGCAGATGACAAGGAATTTAACCATGATGGCATCAAGGAACTATCAGGTGCCAAGAGATGTTGGTCATCCGAGGAAGGAGAGGCGGATTGAATAGCAACATATGATGTTTCATCTAGACTAAGGGGCATGGTGTCACCTAGTGCATCAAATTCCAAGGGACTAGGTACAATCCAAGGGTCAGATGATTCCAAAGATTGATAAGACGTGGTCGAAATCATATAGATGGTGGAAATATGATGTGTAGTCAGTGGAAGTGGTGTAGGGAAGGTACCCATAAGGTTAGAATATTTCAACAAGACAACACCAACGCTTTCATATGTGATCTTGTGATCTCCCAAGAATGGAATATTGTTGGTAGCGGGAGCGTGAGCGTTGGGTGTACATAAATCTAAATGATCGATAGTGACAATTTTGCCTTGATGAGGGAATTGTACACATCAAAACACCGACGAGGCAATGACATTCATAGCATAAAACCAACTTCTTCCAAGTAATAATTTGTAATCGAGGGGAGCATCGACCACCTTGACATCAACAATGACGGTTTTGTTGCCCAACTAGACGGGCAGGGATTGTAAAATCCCATGGGGATGAAAACCTCACCCATCGAATGTGCATAAAATCATTGGGGATTTGTTAAGTGTGGTTGATTTTAAACTTTTACAACATGCTAAAGACATGACACAAGTAGAAGCTCCCTCATCCAAGATGGTTCGGTGAATTTGTTGATTGTGAACAACAAAATCAATTTGGAAAGAAAGTTGGTGAGAGAGTCGAGATGTATAATTTTCCAGGTTAAAAATGATATGGTTGGACGACTCAGGATCAACAACGCCAATAGAATCCAAGATCTTTCTATGCTGACTGGGTAAGTGTTGTAGAACTTCTAATGAAAACATAGCACACGGTGCTTGAGCCAAATCTTCAACAATATTGTAGTTCTGGGCAGCATGTGAACTAGGATTAAAGGTAGATTTATGGATAGTGCTCTTAGGAGGGCGTAATATAGAGTCGAATGTAGGTTTCTCAATCTGAAGTGGTCCAGTAGGAGGATTAACTGATGGAGGACTAACGGAGGACGGTGATGGATCTGGTAAAGTATCGGTACCGTTAGTGATTTTTCCTTTGTCAGGTTTAATCGATGTGTCGTATGTCTTAGAGCGATTGGTCAAATTAATCCTTTTAAACATATAGATATGTGCACTTGTCAAGGACTCATCATGAGGATGGCTAGAATTGCCCCTAGGAGAGGGGGTTTGAGAAACCATGGATTGCTGCTGTGGAAAAGGATGAGTAAGCACAGCGGGTTGTGAATTTCCCTGGAAAATTTTGGCCACTTCATCACGATGTGGATAGTCTCGAGTGTAGTGATCGTCACCACAAATGATACATGGGAATTTCAGTTTTCATTGTGGTTTATTTTCAGTAGCAGGTGTTTGAGATTGATTGTTCGGTTGTTCATTGTTATTAGTATTTTTTGATTTATTTTTTTCCTTCTTCTTACCTCTGGATTGTTGTGAAGGGGAAAATTGAACTGCATTCACCTCAGGAATCTGAGTTTGGGGGGAGGTAGAGGAGAGTGTGGTCGACTGGGAAGTAGATTGAGTTTTGACAGAATCGATAACACCATCCGCATGAGATGAGGATGATGACTTGGATGGATCGACATTTCATCGAGCAACATTCGAAAGCAACTCATACAAAGTACCAGATTTAGAATAAACCAAATCTAAGTACTGAGCCCGAGCAATGGTTTCTTCCTCGGTGACTGTGCCACCCATAGAGACATCACAAGCAATCAAGGCTAAAAGTGATTTAGTAAACCACTCCACCAATAATAGGCCAGGAATGATGGTTTTGATCATCCTTCATCGTCATCTCCACTCATGAAAATGGTCAGAGATATGCACAGAGTCAATTTGACGAAGGGAGGTCAAAATTTTAGTACTCGTCTTGTAGCGAATAGGTAGTTGAAAGTGCGTGAGGAAAGATATGGAAAGGGAGTTGAAATCATGAAAAGAAGCATGTGGTAGTTCAATATAACACTTTGCTGCAGAGCTTGTAAGTGTTTGATGGAAAAGATGGAAACGTATAGAATCATCCATGAGGAAGTTTGATGAACACCACAAATGGAAATTCATCGCATGGTTATTTCGATCTTCTCCAGATTTTTCGTCAAATTGCGGAATATCAGAAGGAAGTTTAGATGGAATAACTGGCCAAACTGGTGAATGAAAAATAGGATCATTGGTTAACCGAGACAAGTCTGAGAGATCCAGAGTCACAATGAAAGGTAGTTGTCGGTTAACTTGCAGATGATACTGGTGTGGAATCAGAACACCAGTAGGACCATAAACTGGGTTAGGTGGATAATTGTAACCAATAGGTCCTCCTACATACGGTTGTTGCTGAACAGGATAAGCAATATTCGATGATGGATGAGAAACATTTGTATAACCCAATGGGTTCTAAGCATTATATGCTGGGTGATTTTCTTTCCCATAATGAGGATAAACATGTTTCCCTTAAGGAGGGTAAGAAGTAGATCCCATAGGCATATACACATTAGGGGGAGGATAAACATTAGACCCTCGGTAAGGATAAGGTTATTGTCCTTGAGGACTCCAGGTGGTTTTTGGGATGCCCGGATAAGGTTGTCCATAAGATGGTACGAAAGGAACAAGATTTGAAACTCCTCCTTGTGGGTTATGATATGAGTGCCCCCCAACATGGGGTTTGGTAAATGTGCCTCCCGAAGCTACTCCCCAGGATTTTGAAGGGTTTCCAGCAAATGGAGGTTTCCCCCCTACCAACGGTGGATTAACGACTAGGGTATGACTGGCAAAGGGAGGTTTCCTTCCAGGAGGAACATGAAAAGGGGGTTGTCCCTCGGGAGGGGTAGGCCTTCCATAGAATGGTTGTCTTCTAGGAGGGATAGGACCACTAGATGGTGGTTTCCCTCCAGTCAGTTGTATTTGGCTGGCAAGGGTCTGCATTCTCTGGTGCAAAGATGTCCCAGCAAGATCGTGCGGAACATGTGGAGCTATAGAGTGAAAGTTTGTAAAAGTGGGGGTAGGGATCGAAGTGCCTTGGGAATGAGTAGAGGTGATGAGTCCATCATTAGGATGGACTTGTGCTGACGTAATAGTAGGGTTAATGACCTGATCGATGGGGTGATTCATAGTTTAACCGGATGGTCCTGTTTCAATAGGAGGGTCATGAGGATGAAATGGTTGTCGAATGGATTCAAAATGATTATAGAGATCGCATCCTAATGAAGTCCTCCATACAGAAAACGAAGGTGTGGGATTTGTATCTACTGTAGTTGTAGGAAAAATATGATTCCTATACTCATCACCAAAGATTGGTTCTTTGGATCCCATATATGTTTCGGTAAAATATCTCTCAGGTAACTGTGGGATCTCTTCGTCTATGACGTTCCCAAGGGAGTCTAAACGAAGTAAAAGTGGTTTGAGAGGGGTTGTCGACACAGATGTAGTGAGAGGAGTGGGATTATAAACTATAACCAAAGCGCCTTCTGGGTTTTCTAACGGAGGAGTAACAACACTCCCAACGTCAAATTGATTTTCTACCTATCCACGGTAGTTGTCTTCTAGAGGGTTAGGAGGTAAGGGTTGGTAGCCTTCTGGAGGCATCCCTTTCATCCTACTCATTCGACGAAGACCTTTATCGTCTATAGGCTCAATTTTGGAGAATAACAGTACACGTTAAAAATCTAGGGCCAACTAACAAAAAGAAACAACATGCGCTAATAAAATCTAGGAATCAAAACCAAGAAAACAAAACTTCTCTCAATGATCGTACTAGTTGGTGATGAAATCCAACGTTGTGTGATCAAGTCAAGAATGGGCTAGGATATGGTGGAATAGTTACAATGGCGACCTACTTAACATAATTTCACCTTGGTGCAATCTTCCACACAGTAATTGTGGATTTACCTTCCAAGGAGCCCAAGTGAGTTTGACCAATGTCTGTTCTAGGTACAGTGAGACTTCCATTCACCGTCACCTTGTGCAAGTACCTAAATATTATGGAAACTAAGGACACCAAGTCATATTCAGCCCCTAGGCAGGTATAGTCGATAGTCCGGTCTAAACATGTGGGCAAGATAACAAGTCCAAAATCAACTCGAGAGGCTCCCACACATAATCATGAGTATACCCTCAAGTGACCCCCAATATACGATCTGACCACTACACATAGTTGAACCACAGAGGAATAATCCCCACAATTCTCCCGAATGCGACCTCATGTGTAACCCCTGTGTGAGAGGGGGATCCCAGAAATCCTATACGACAATTGGATTTTCTCTCCCTATCGCAAGATGCTAATGTTTGTTTTGAAAAACTTTGGAGAGTTGTACTTAGAGCCTAATCCAAAGTACTATCCCTAGTCTAATGTTGGTGGAATATTCTAAAAACAAAAATGTTCTAGATAAAGTTCAATTAGCGATAATTTTACTGTTGTTCTTTACTCAAGGGTGTATGAAAATGAAACTAATGGTATGATGACTCAATTCCCAAAAAATGCACAAGAAAATGATAAGCAGTCTTGTCTTTCGATGAATGCCTACTTAAGGGAAAGAGAGAAAGTTATTTTCACTATCAAACACTAAGATGGAACATCCTCATACAATTGTTTCTCAATCAAATCCAATGTAATTCTAAAAATTTCAGAAATGCCTTTTACTATCCAAACCAATCACTAAAATGTGTTATTTTTCTTATATGTGAATGATAATCAGATGTAAAACTTCTAATGTCAATCAGACTTCAAGATTAAACAATCAGAAGAAAACCTCACACAAACAAAAATACACTCTTGTCGTGAATAAACAATAAAGACAAAGATAACCAAATTTGCAAACAAGAACCAAAAGACCTCAAACAAAAGAGAAATGTTGGAAAACTGACCTCAAAGATCAAATGGAAGGGTTCACAGACCTTTGGATTTCCTCACAAAAGCTTCCACTTAGTCAGATAAATGAGAAGAAAACAACAAGTTAACTCTAGGTCAACAAAGACAAAGATTGACTTCAAGGAAAGGAAAGAAAATGTCAAATTCTCAAACAAAAGAGGATCAATTCTTAGAAAACATGGGGTTGAAGGCCAATACCAAGATGAACTGAGAGTATGAGATTCTGAGCAAGTGCAAAAAGCAAAAAACTGAACCCAGAGAATGAAAACCTAGAGGATTTATCACAAAAAAGGGATAGCGCTCTAGTGTAAAGGGAACCAGAGCGTTTTAACGCTCTGTGTAAGACCACCAAGGAATATTAACGCTCTGATAGCAAGCGCAGGGGAGTGCTCTGCTTCAAAAGTTCAGAAAAATGCTCAAAAACACAAAAAAGAAAGCAAACTCAATCGATCAAATTGCATATGATGAAATCAAGGGCCAATCAATCAGATCTAAGAATCAAAGAGACATTATGACAGTATGGAGAAATTCAAATCAGTGGGAAAAGGGCCAAAAAAATATCTAGGAAAGGAAACAGAAATCATATCTCCTCCCCAGTGGAGTCGCCAATTTCTGTTACAGGTGAATCCTCCTACGGATAAGCGGATTCCCTCTTGGTCTCTAGACTCCCAAGGCCAAGAAAAAAAAGTTATTAACATGGACACTGACATCTTTTATATCTAATCAAGCTAACATATGAAGGAGAAGAAGAAAGATATGTACCTTATTAATGATGTTTGTCCTTGCAAAGTCCAAGCTGAGCTCCCTGATAGGTCCTATAGAACAAACAAAGATACAGTGGACTTCCTATTCTACTGAGATTAGCTCAATTATAGATCTATCTACTAAAGACAAACTCATGTGGAACAAACATAAATTTGAAAGAAACAGGCCAAGCATTGATTATTAATGAGAACAAATAAAAGTACTTACAATCCTTTGATGAAGGTGCAACAAATTCTTCCAGTTCTCCTTGTCCAACCCCTTTTCTCAATTAATCTAGACTGATTTCTTTGATGACATCTCACTTATGAGATCATAAACTTCACATCTCCAATATTTTTTGTTAATACCACTTATAGGATCATAAGTTTGGTATCAATCTCTAGTCTTTCCTTCCCTTTCACCATGAGGATGCCTCCTTATATAACCTTGGAGAGGCCCAACCACTTGAGAGATATTTGGGATAAGTTGAGGATTATTCTCCTTTAGTTGTGAATCTTCCCTAAGATCATGCCTTGACCTTCTATTCGAATCCAACCACCTTAGAAAATTGAGGGGATTCTTTCATGTTTTAGCTCAACAAACCAAAAATATTCTCAGAAAAGGTAGTGCTCCCCCAAAAGGGTACACAGAGCATTTGAGTTCTCCCCCAAAGAGGCCCAGGGAGTGTTGACACTCCCTGATAGTAGGTAGGGGAGCATTGCCCTCCAAAATCAATTTTTGAGTGGTTTTTCCAGTGGCAAAAGGCTTGTACTCCTTGTCAACTGATTTCTCTTCTTCAAAACTAGTCTTTGAGGTGTCTTAAGTGTCCTTATGATGTCGTTAGAGGCACGACATATGCAATATGGAAGTATTATGTTTGGGAAACTTGTGACACTTGCGGACAAGATGCGACACTTACAACACTTGTAATGATGACACTTGCGACACTATTGAAGTGAGTAATTTTGATGTGTAACAAAAATGAGTGGGATGCAACCCTCACAGATGAAAAGGATGAAAACATAGGTAGAATATATGTGAAAAAACATGAAGTATACCACATAATACCTATTCATCACCCTCACAAAGGATGATGTTGAATTCATCAAGGACAAGGTCCAAGACAGGGGGGAAGAGGTGGTCTATATTGGAGAGGAACAAAGAGAAGAGATCATGGCCAAGCTCATAGAAGTTCATGAAACTCTACAATAATTAAAGATCTAATTAGTACCATAGGACACAACGCAGTGACATGAAAATACACATCGACCCCCTGCACCGAAAGAAGGAGAGGAGACAGTTCAATTGGTAGTGCAAGGTAGGGACACATTCAAAGTCACTCATCAAATGATCAGAATGGATCAAGAGACTACATAGAAACCCATGGGGAGGATTTAACAATTTGAATTAGTCATGGTTTAGATACCCACCAAGGAACTATATAGACTCTAGGCCAGTATAATGCAATAAGTGCAATACAAAGCCCGTGTGGATACGACTAAATTGGAGGTGGGTAGGGGAGTCGCTGAAATGTTACAAATCACATGCAACGAACTGACCTCGGAGAAAGAGAATGAGAAAGAACACATTTATAAGCTATATCAAGGGCTAATAATGGTATACAACCACATCCTAGACAATGCACAAGAACCAGAGAGGAGCGTAGAAGAAAAGATAAAAATTATTTCATAGACGATTGAGGGATATAGGCAGAAAATCGAGGAGCTAAAAGAAAATATTAACCCCACGAATCCTCCTGAGGTTTGAGAACAAAGAGAACAAAAATCCACACTCCAGATAGCGGAGATGGAAAAAGAAGCAAGGGAAGTCGCATAGTTGTTCGACAAAACTGCGCACATTTGGATTGTTTTAGAAAATCAGTTGGACCAAGAAGAGGAGAAAATCAGTGCTTCCATACAGGAGTTAAAGAAACAACAAAAAACAATGAGTATCATAGAGCGTTGGAAGGGCTTGTAGAAAATCAATACTCTGCAGACAGAGTTAAAGACATCATAGACGATTAAGCAAGAAAGACAAGCCCAACTGGAACTCTTCCAAGAACAAGCAACACAGATGATTGCGCGGCTGGAGGAATAGAAGATGAGCATGGAACAGGAACATTCAAAAGGTGCATCATTACTACAAGAAGAGATAACAGTGTAGATAGTCAAGGCGCTAACAAAAAATATGTGCAAATAAGGAAAAAAGGAAAGGAACTCGCATAGAAGTTCCACAAATTAGAGAAGGCTATACAGGGAGCATGCACTACCTAAGTGGTTCGGGACGAGCCACATGTCAGTGTTGGGGGCCTCTTGGGAGAAGACCTATTTTTATAAGGAAGTTTATTTTGGGTGCAGGCCTATTTTTAGAGAAGGGTTTAGTTTTGGAAAGACCTATTTTTGGAAAGGAAGACCCAATTTTGGAGCACGCGCAACAGGTGGCAAGAAAGAGACATGCAAAAAAATAAGGAAAAGAAGCATGAAAGAGGAAAAGTAATGTGGCTCGTAGGAAGACAAGCCTAACCATGATATGGTTAGGGTATTTGGAAATATTGTAACTATAAGCCATAAATTAGTATAAATAAGGATCTAGGAGGTCTAGGAGAGGAGAGGAGAGGATGTCAGTTAAGGATAGAGAGATTTGATTATTATGATTTTGTGGGGTGTTGATTGTAATAAGTCTTAAAGAAGAGTTGAGTAAGGTAGTATTTGAGTGTTAGGTAAAAGGATGAGGAGCTTGGTGTGATCTAATTTTCCTCACAAAGGGTTATTACCCTCAATCTTGATTTAATTACTGAAGATGTAATGCACCCAACAAAAGATTTTGCAGCAGAATAAATAAAAGAGCAATGAAGCCAAATCATTGTGGATGTAGCCCCAGGAGGGGGTGAACCATGAAAAACCTTGTGTTATGGATGACTGTTAATGAATGTTTACTTTATGTTGATCATTAGCTTAAGAATGAATGGTTAAAGTATCTTTATCATCATGCATGCATAGTTTTAAAGATGAATAAATCATAGAAGTAATTGAAGGATTTGCAAGGATAACACATAAGGAAGAAAGAACACAATCACATATCCCCACTCATTCCTATACTAAAAACACTTGATTATTGTAGTCCCCCATAAAATCTATCTCGGGTGAGACTGCGTTGTGCATTCTGTGTGTAGCATTGCCTTCTGGTTTAGTAGGAGGGCCGATAGTTTTTGAGGTTTTTTTTGGAAACTTGTTGAGATCCAAACCTAGGTCAGCCAAATAAGAAGAAAAATAAGACCAAAAACTTGTATCATACCACATGATCCTTTTGAGTGTGGATTCCACAGAGCCCTTCTTTTCACGCATCAATACACACCACAAAATATTCATCGAGATCTGCAATCTTTAATTCTGGTACACTTGTCAAAATTTCTTTCAACTACTGAAATCTCTCTTCCTACTTGGAAGTCCATTCAAATTTTACTCCTTTATTTTTCAAATAAGTGATTGGGCTTGAAATATTTGAAAATCCTTTTATGAATATTTGGTAATAACCAGAAAGAATCATAAATGATCTGACCTATGTCACATTTTTTGGCACTGGCCATCCTCTAATGGCCTCTATCTTCTCGGGATCAACCGTTATCCCATCTACTTAAATAATATTCCCCAAGTAGTGAATCTTATTTTAATAAAAGATGCACTTACTTAGTTTAGCATACAATTTATGATCTCTTAAAATTTGCAGCACCATTGTTAAATGTTTCTCATGTCCCTCTTATGTTTTTGAGTAGATGAGTATATCCTCCAGGAACACAACCACAAACTTGGCCAAGTATTCTTGAATACTCCATTCATCAGGCACATTAAAACATACGGGGCATGTGATATCCCAAATGACACTGCTATAAATTCATAATTCCCAAATCTTGTGTTAAATGTTGTCTTGTTGGTATCTTCTTATTTTATTCTCACTTGATGATAATCTGATCTCAAGTCAATCTTGGAAAACATTCTTGCACCATTAAGTTGATCAAATAGATCATCAATCCTTGGAAAAGGATATTTGTTCTTTATGGTGACCTTATTCAGTTTTCTTAAATCAATACACAACCTTAAGGTTCCATCTTTCTTTTCCACAAAAATAACTTGGGATCACCAAGGTGACACAATTGGGCATATATACCCCTTCTTTAACAACTTTTTAAGATTCACATCCAACTATTTCAATTTTGGTGTGCCCATTCTATAAGGTGTCTTGGACATTAGCAAAACTCCTGGTACCAAATCAATAGAGAAATCAATGTCTCTCTTTGCTGGAAATCCTGGGATTTCCCCAAAAACATATTCAAAATCCATCAAGACTAGCTGGTATTCAATACTTGCCACTTTATGTCTAGTTTCCTCTTCCATACGGGATGCAAAAATTTGGCATCCTTTCTTGAAACTCTTTTTCAATTTCATGGATGAAAATTTTCCAATATCTACAATTCTTGGAATGCATTGAATTTTGTCTTGATTTCCTTCCTCATTGAGACAAGTGATTTTCTTTTTGTAAAAAACTAGGATAACATGGTTTTCTTTCAGCCAATCCATGCCAATTAGATGGTCATATGAACCTAAAGGTATGATGTTAAGATCTACCTTTGTGTTCAGTCCATTCATGACTATTAGAGGATCCTCAAACAACTCATTGGTTTTCCTTTTAGCCCCTGTGGCTAACTGAACTAACCAATATTTATTATGCTACTCCTTTGTAAGTGAAATTGTACAACAATGTCAGAGTTTATGTAACTATGTCTAGCTCCAAAATCAATTAAAATTGCTATGGGTTGGTTATCAATCTTACCTTCCACTTCAATTATGTGGGATTGATCTCTGCTTGCTTGTTGTCCAAGGTTGCATAAATACTTAGCATGTTTCCTCCCATGTTTTCAATTGTTTTAGCCTCCAAAATGTTGTGGAAAATCCTCATTATTTCTCCTTTGTGAGGGAAGTCCCTATACAAGTGATTTCCCTCACATCCCCAACATTGTACAGCATGCTCCCTTGGCCTTTTCCCAAGAAAATATGCCATCATGGGCACATTTCGAGTTGAATATACTTGTTGATTTTCTTGTGATTTTTTCTTGAAAAATGGTGACTTAAAAACTTTTTGCCTTTTATCCCTCTTTCCTTTCATCTTGTCATTCCAAGTTTTTCAGAAGTTTGGCCTCCCTCTGTTCTACTCATAAAGATTGTTTTTTGTTCTTATGATATCATCCAAAGTCTTGGGGTTATCATAGTGTATTTTGTCATTGTATAAGGAAGGTAGCCCACTAAAAAAAATTGGATTTTTACCTTATCATCCTTTATGAATCCCACATACTTCAAAAACTCAAAGAACCTATTCTCAGATTCATCCATTGTCATGCTTCCCAATTTGAGTTCAAAGAACTCTTTCATTTTTCTTTCATAGTAATTTTATGATAAATATTTATCCTAGAAATATCTTTTGAAATGCCTCCATGAGAGCTTCCTCTCATCAAGGTATTTGTGTTTCTTAAGCTTGTCCCACCACATAGCTTCCTTTCCTTGCAATTGGTAGGTTGTAATTATTGTGTCTACCCTTGAGGGATAGTCATGCAGCTGGAAATATTTCTTCATTTCCAACATCTAGGCCTTAGACTTTTCTCCCTTCCTCTTCTCACCATTGAAATTTGGTGGCTTGATTTTCCTGATTTCAGCTTGCAATAAGTTAGCCTCATTCCTTCTCCTATGCCTTCTAACATGAGACACACTTGGAATACTCCCTGGACTTGAACTCACATGAGCTCTCCTAGTGGATTTCTCTACGGAATGATTGTTCATGTTGATGCTCCTTGATTTACTATCACTCCCATATTTATCCCTTCTTATATGGGATATGGATGTTGTCACATATCTAGCACAATCCATTTGCTTTGTGCCAGATTCTTTGTTGGCTTTCCTATGCAACATATTTAGACTATGTAGTATCTCCTCCTGATATTTAATAATCTTCTCTTTATTTTTCCTATAGATTTGGACCTCTCTATGTAGGCTTCTCATATTTACATGCTCCTACCTACCTCTTCTTCCATTAGAATTTGTCTCAGCATTTCCCATCTTGACATGTAGACCTTTGATCTCCTCCTCATGGATGTAAGATCCCAAGGAATTTTCCATCAATGCGGTTCCCATTCAGAAACCAAAATACCCTCTTGAACCTCTTAATTCTTCAATAAAATATGCATGCACCAAAATTTCTATTATAAAAAATTATATACACTCCTTTCTGGAAAAAGAATGCATAAATTTTATGCTCATTAATGGCCATCAATCATCTTCTTTTGAGTCAACTATAAAATTTACCACTCAGATCAATTTTCTATGTTTCTATATGGATTCTCCTTTTCAAGACCTTTTTAAACGACTATTCATTTTCCCAATTCCGAGTTCTGAGCTGAAATTTATGGCCAATTGAATATTGTCACTTTACCCCTCTTGTGCACCTTCTCTCAAAAGAAAAATAATCTCAAATATCAAATTTGGCCACGTACAGAGGTAAATGTTTTAAGAACTAAGGAAAATTTTGCATGAGGCATAGATAATATTGTTAACACTAAATTCACAAAAACTTTTAGATTGTCAAACCGATGCTCCAGTACGAAAATGCAATAATCTGGAAATGACAACTTTGTCCTTTTTCACCCATTTCTCTAAACACTAAATCTTTATCTAAAATGACTATCTCCCAAAGTGTGCACTTATGGAAAAACTTCACTAAGACAGATTTGTCTGGATTGATGAGTATACAAAATTTCAAGTCAATAAATGTTTCCACATTTTCCATCTGGGGACCCTTTTCGTCCTTTGAAAATCTCCAAAATCTCCAAAAGGTGGCCCAAAATAGTGAAATTTTCCCTTTTTTGGCATCTCCACTCCAAAATACTTTGAAATCAACCAATCCATTCGCAAAATATTTTCATTTCTTTTTTTTTTACATTCTGCAAAAGTCTCAATAGTACATGTGCTCCTCCCATTGAGCTTGACCCTAATCTTAAAAAACATGTAATTTTCATTTTCTATAAAATCAAATCATAATTGGTCAATGGTCCTCGCTGGCCCTTTTTTTCACATTATCAATGGTGGATGGAAACCCATAGTTAACTATAATAGTTCTTTGAAAAAAACAGTCATAATGAAAAAGTACTCACAAATCAATTTTGAATATGATATAAATATCTTCATAAAGTAAAGTACTCTTCAAGTACTTTACTTTTGAATATATATATAAAGTACTCATATCATATCCATTCATATAATAAATATTTTACAAATTCGCAAATCCCAAGACGAAAAGTGGGCGGATATGGATGAGCACTGAGGAAACCCTAGCTATAGGAGGCTAGGGTTTGTTTCTTTTAGGTCTACAGTCAGGTGATGGGTCGGTAGCCCAAAGTTTTAGGTAGACGAGGGGAGTGATAAGATTTTTCGTAGGCGGCTTTTCGAAGTTGTTCTTCCCATTTTTCTCTAAGAAACTTTCTTGCCCTCGGTTGACATGGAGGATTCCTTAGATTATTCTTGGGACCCAAGCGAGGAAGATGAGATTTGGTTGATGTCAGGTGGACAAAATGTTTCGAGGATAACTATGGAGGTGGTTGAAGGTGCAGGCTCAGGTGATAGTTTTGGGACAGGTGGATATTCTCTCAGGTATGATGTTCCCCAGCCTCAGGATCGACCAAGTTTCTCTGCAAAGGATCCTCCATCTACTCAGGCTTTCTCTCCAGCTAGGGCTAAGTTTAGGTCGGGTAGAGCCTGGGACTCTTGTTCTGATTCCCAATATAAAGTCTTCCCTCATCTCTTTGACTATTATGTTTCTTTGAGTGGTGGGGGATATGGTCGTCTTGATTTTGGTTTCCCACACTTATCTCCTACTTGGCCTTTCTCAGTGAGAGTCTTGGATGAACCCCCCCCCCCCTCACTCCCTAGATTTGTTCCAATCTTTCTAAATTTTGTGGATGGTGGGGGATCGATCCCTCCTCCTTCAAGCCCCTAACCCTTTAATTCACCTTCTTATTTTCTTTTTTTTCCTGATGTATCTTTCTTCTCGAGTGATTTGGACTAGGATGTGGAGGAAGAGTCATTTCTGGCCCAAACTGGGGTAGGGAATAACTCTGGTGGTTTGAATGCAAGTGACCCGGTCATGAAGAATAGAAGGAAAAACAAAGGGGCCCCTATCAGTCTCATTCTAGGGTAAGATATTTAAATTCCAGAAGAATTGGATATGGAAAAATTAGCAGTGGTGGGTAAAGAAAGAGGCAGGATTTTTGGATTACAGACATGAAAAAATTGGGCGGCGACCTCCTGGAACAGAAGCATCTCCAATATACTAGAGATTTCGACTCTATATTGAAAAGGTTGGATTATTGCTAAATTCATTAACTCGGAGGATGCAGAGTGGGTATTGAAAAAAACCTGGAGTATTGACTCTACCCCTTTCCTCTTGAAAAAATGGACCCCTCTTTTTGATGCAACTAGGGAGAAATTTAATGTGATGCCGGTTTGGGTGCGACTCCCAGGACTTCCGTCAGAATTCTGGAAAGAACTGAGTTTCAAAGACTTTGGGAACACTTTGGGGACTTTCATGGATGTAGAATTATCCTTCAGGAAAACAGTAAAGATGTTGGTAGCAAGAATCTTGGTCTCCTTGGATATTAGAGCAGGACTAGGGTAAGAATTGGAGTTTGGAATGGGGGAAATCCATTTTTGTCAGAACCTAGATTATAAAGGTATCCCTTTTCATTGTATATGTTGTCAAAAATATGAACACTTGGCCAACCACTGCCACCTGCCCTTTTGACCTCGTCGAGAAACTAAGGGTTCAACACAGGGTATGAAGAGGGCAACCTCCACAGTAGAAGGAATTTTCCCCACTACTGTGACACAATATGATGCATTCCTCCCCCCAACACAATGCTAATAAAGAGTTGAGTTGAAGAAAATTCAAGTATTTGACGGACGAGATTTCGATTAGAGCAGGCTCATGAGGAACCCTTCATACTACTCCGACGGAGGATGATAGAAATAAAATGAATCACTATCTCCTTCATGGTATGGATCTCTCTTTGGTAAGGTATTTACTCCTCCACCTCCTCTTAATTTGGTTATTTCCTCTTTGGCATTGTTGGGTAAGGACTGGATAAGCTCGGA
>ML799118.1:109810-120125 GCA_009831015.1 Picea engelmannii | reverse complement strand
ATTACGTTGAAGTATTTACATTGGGTTCTATATATATTATGTTTTATATCTAACATTATCTAATATTATATTATTTTATTTATTTATTTATAATATGTTATACATTATATTATATAATGTTTATAATATGCTATATTTTATGCTTCTTAAGTATATATTACTATACGTTTTAAGTGATTTAAATTTTAATCAATAATATATTACATAATTAAGAAGTTATGAATTTATATTTATATTTTATTTTATGTTATTCAAGGATAAAGGATTAATGAATTAGTTGTTTAAGAACAATGATCATTTTTGAAAAACTCGTTTTATTTATATTCACATATTTTCTTTTTAGTCGCATCAATATATTATTTTTTATTAATTTTATTTTTAAACAATTTTTCCATTTAACTCAACCATAGTTACATGGATTGTAGTGCAAAATGTAAGTTGTAAATAAACCTCCCCCACAAAATGACTAACTAATAATATTTTATTGTGTCTCTTAGGAGGTCCTTTTTAGACCTCAAAATTCCCCTAATGCTTCTTCTGAGTTATTATGCTCATTTTATGGTCAAAATATGATTTTGGCTCCAAACTTGTTTTTTTTTTAACTATAGGACAATTTTGCTTATGTAGAATCTTTATTGATGTAGCTAGTGATGTGGCATTCTAGGTCCACATGGCAAGCTAAGGTGATGCCATTTCACCCTCTTGGCCACCCTGGTCGTGCCCCATCAAGCTTCATCGCCTTCCTCCTTCCCCACACCCCTCTTCTCTTTCCTCTTTCTTTCTATTTTATTTTACATTTATCCTTTGGACCCCACCGTACCTGGTTGCCCACGTGGTACCTTTTCCTATCAAGGATGAGACGGGGGTCCCACTTTCTTTTCCATCCATCCACTTGATGCCCATTCATTGGCCTCGGGGATGGGTGGATCCCATCCCACACCCTTTTCCCTCTACACAAGAACTTGCATGCTCCTGGATCAAACAATGGAGATGATTGGAAGATCTACAATTGTGGTCAATATCACATTGTAAAATTGTTTGGGAGTTATCAACCCTCCACGATTCAATACCACAAACCTCCCAGGGATATGTGGTACTCCCTCATTGGTTTCACATCCCTAATAATTTTTTCAAAAGCCCTCATCTAGACATGCAATACCACCAATGGTTTTGGTCTATACCGTGACTTGTCGCCCCACCATGGTGGTCTATTACCTCGCCATCATGGTCTGCCACTATACCACCAAAATGCCTCCATGGACCTTCCACCATGGTAGTCCATTTCACCACTGCCACATCACCTGACATGTGGCCCTCACGTCATCGTTGATGTCATGTACGAAAATCCCCAAATTTTCCCAAAATTCCCGAATTCATAACTTCTTCATGGACACCATTGAAGATAAAAAATTAAGCTTCCTGTGGCCAATTTCAAGCCTTTTCATTTCAATTCAACCACTGCACCAGAAATATGACACTCTTGTGTTGATTTCTAAATGAATTTCATTATAGAAATTGGGGCTTTTGTTTAATTTCACCTAATTTCGCCATGGTTGTTCCATAAATCCCAAATTTGGCCCATTCCAAGTCTAAAAACATTCAAATATAGATAAAAACAAATGGGTATTTTAACACTTGAGCTCAATTTCCACAAAATCACAAGCAATTTCCCAGAATTTTGCTTGGAAAATTGACAAACACATGTTAGGCATCCTTTGAACTTTAAAGTTGGAATTCCAACGTCTTCATGTTGTTTTTTTCCCATGCAAGCTCGATGTTGAACATGTGGATCTGATACCAATATGTAACATTCCTTAGCTTAACCAAGGAATGGTTTTTTTGAAAAAATACATAAATTCAAAAAAAAATTGCTAATTAAATTCATGCAGCCTACCAGGTACGAATTATACACAGATTTAATTACCATTTTTATATATCCATAAATATATGAAACCACAACATGCTAAAATTATATGAATACCACAAATAAAATCATCTACAAAAACATACAAATCATTCTCGTTCACTGAGTAAAATTCACAGTAGTTAAGCTCATAAATTAATTCAAGAAATAGATAAACACTTATATTTTTTAGATAGTTGTGGAACTAGTTGCTTGGGACAAACATTCCACCCAACCATAGACTTGTTGTTTCAGAGCTCAATAGAATGTCATCCTCAAGATGGGGATAGGAATCCACAAGAATTAGGTTTCTCTCATTGTCCACTCACAACTCAGATATCCCACAACCCACTGACATTCTACTACAACTATCCTGATTTCTACTAGATCTCTTCCTCTTGACCTATCTAACCCGAGGAATTTCCCCCTTCACTTCTCTCAATCCATTTGGCATCCCATTCATTTATCAGGGTCTCTATGTCATAGGTAAACACAAATCTCTCTATTGGTAACTCAAGGGAACTCATTGTTGGGAAAGCTACCAATAAAAACAACAATAATCACTTATTGTTACAGTGCAACTCACACAGGAGTTCACTCTTCATGCTTGAAAACTTGGTTCTTCAGTCTTCAGCTCCAAAATGATACAAAAACACTCCACGATGCTCTATAATTTTCCAAGCCTTCTTGCTCCAACTCCAATGCTTTTCTTCCTTGTTCTTTGCTTGTTGTTCATGCAAAAACATGCCTTCCAAAAAATGCATGTTCTCCCCATATGAATTTCCATGCAAAAACATGTCTTCCAAAAGTTGTCTATTCTCCCCATATGAATTTCCTCTCTTTTCCCAAATTAATTGACTGCTCACTCTGCCTAATGTTGATTGTACTTTGGCCTCATGCTCCCATTAACTATTGGGTGTGGCCTTTTACACTCACCGTCTTACATGAGTTTAATGATTGGGTTCTCATACAATCAAACATAAAATAGAATTTTGTCTCAATGATAATAAAATTCAAGAAAGTGGGTTTGAATTAATACCCATAAATAATTTCCCCCATGGACCCCTCTTAGACACTCAATTCTTTTTTCAAAAACTTGGCGTCAATCTCTGTGCATGCCCCCCAACATCTAGCATCATATTTTAGTTATTAAAATTTAGACATACAATTCGCATAATATTACATCATTTGGCCATAACCACATTCATATCTACATTATGCATTAATTAAACTGGGGATTATAGCGGGGATGTTACACTTCCTATCTTTGTTTACCTTTTGAACTTCCTTCCTTAAATGATCTTGGTCTTCTGGAACGAGGTTTTCATTTATAACTATTCCTTACCATTTTAAGATCAAAGATTTACCGAGTCTACCATATTTATGTTCATTATAGGTTACCTTAACATGAGTCAACCAATATTTATGTTCGATTATTTCTCCTAGCCTCTTTACCTCTATGAGTTATGTTGTTTTAATTTGTGACTTAATTTTTTATTTCATATTTAACTATTGCTAGTGTGTCATCATATTTCTTCTTTTTATACCAAACATTATGAGGTTCGAGGCTCTTTTGTTACACTCGTGATCCAACTATGTTAACTTATCATTTTCTTCTTTGATTGGTTTGATATCCAATTTACTTTCTGAAATATTTAGGGCCAAATTGTTAGTTAATTTTTTTCTCTCTTTAATCGTGTCCCTCATATTACTTTTTTGTTTGGCCACCCCTTCTTCGGTTCATTGTTTTTTTTCTTGGATTTGTTTTTCCATTTCTTGTATTATGGCCTCTATTTTCTACAATTAAGTCTCCAAGCCTAATATTTTATTATATATCTATGTCTGAATCTTGTCTTCTAATGATCTAAATGTATTATCAAGCATTGATTCTAACTTTGTTTGAAGTTTGTCTTGTCTCTCTTCTCTCCATTTTTGTAATGATTCATAAATATTGTCTAGGGTTACTTTGCTAGGCCTCCCCTTGAGAGGTTTTGGTATATTTGATGAACTCTTCATATTGGAAAGCAAAGAAAATAAATAAGAAAAGGAGCTTATGTGTCTGATTTACAATTGTGATAAGATATGAATGACAACAAAAAATACCAAACCAAATCTCAAATATACTTCATCACAACCTAGGTATAATTCACTGTACACTTACTTAAAAACAAGTCACCATATACCAGTTCCAATATAATTCACTATAAGGTTTGAACCATTTGAATGACAGCTCAAATAGAGGGAAGAACGTACCAAAATTGACTTCTAAATCCACCATAGAGTTAAATCACCGCCAACAAGATCATTGTTTCATAAATTCATGCAAGCATTGTGCCTACCAAGAAAAACTCTCATCCATGATTTTATAAGCAGATTTTATATCACCATAGATAATCAAAACTTCATGGGCTGAAATCACAACAAAGCTTGAATAAATATTGTGGTAGAACTATTGTTGATAATCAAAACTTACATCACCTCAATTAATAGTAAAAAAAATCTTATTGTGTAGAAATACACCTTTTACCTAGATGTGTAAATGGAGTTGACACATGTCATTTAAAAAAAAAACATATTAATAAAAAAATATATTTCAATGTCTACCATAAATAAAATATTTCAATGTCCACCTTAAGTAAAATAATTTTATATCAACTTTATATATATATATATATATAATAATTCTTATTCATAGAGAATTTTTACATTCCATTAAGAGGAAGATGTGAAATTATTGAATACTTAACATGGAGTTGATATGTGACATTTAGAAAAAAGTCAATAAAAAAATATTTCAATGTTCCCCTTAATGGACTAGAATTCCTACCTTAAAAGTCTTTACGAGTTCCCTAATGCCATGGTCACCATTCCTATTGTCCCTATATATATATATATATATATATATATATATATATATATATATATATATATATATATATATATATGTTAATACAAAAATATTTCAATGTTCACTTTAAGTAAAATATTTTAGTTTCAATTTTATATCAAATAATTTTATATTTATATTAATATTAAAATATTTTATTTATGGTTTACATTAAAATAAATTTTTTGTTACTAATATTTTTGGTAAATGTCATTTTTCAACTATATGTTGAATATGGAAGAAATTACAAATCTCCAGTTGTCTTAACGTAATCATTATTATGGTTACTAATAAACACTAAGTTAATTTAGGATGGGTCTCATTACTTCATAAAGCATCAAATGTCATCTTAGAATTTTGGAATGTTATTAGAGTCCTTCACTGCCTCTCTTAATGGTTTAATTGACCATCGGTTGACTTAAATAACAGTTATTGTAAAAATATTTAATTCAACAATTTATTTCTTTGGACTTGGGGTGGAGTTAGGGTTAACACGAGTAGTATGCTCACATCATTTGGCTTCCCAATTTTGAAAATAGGTCCACACACCTTAACAAAACTCAAACAAATGATCGAGATGACCAGATAAAAACTAAACCTCACACAATCCAATTTACCTACTCGAGAAATATGAAAATAATTGTAATTGGGTACTTAAAGTTAATTATCAAACTCATGAGAAAGTCTTCTAAACAAAGAAACACTAGGCTAACAAGATCCATTCAAAGAGTTAAGAAAGGAGAAGAGCGATTTGAGAAAGTAGAGTATCATCGTCTCCTCATAATTCATAATAACAAAGAAAATGTAATAGTCAAAGTAAGGTGCGAGATGGAGTAAGGAATCTTCAAAGACAAGCAAGGTATAAGAAGGGTCATAATCCATTAACTACTTAAGGTTTTTTTTTTTAATTGTGGTGTGTTGAGCGTGAAATTTATGAGATATTGGTGATAGAGGCAAGTGTTGTTGAGGTAGAGGTGAAGACTGGAGACTATTTTTAGGGAGAAAACTAGAGATAAGGAAATCAACTTTGGTAATGGATTTTATGCACGAGAAATCAAGCAGTTGAAGGAGGAATTCAGGAATTCAATAAATCATCTTTGGTAATGGAGTTAGTGCATGATCAAGGACAAGAAATCAAGCAGCTCAATGAGGAATTCACAAATTTGAAGTTGATGGTCAATGAGGTAATGTTCCTACACAAAGTCTCTTATTCTTGATTCCTTTGTGTTAGGTCATTAGAGGAATTATATACGATGAAATCCCATGAGTTGTAAAGTTTTTTTTTTCCTTACACTTGTAGAAATATCTTGAAGCAGTACTATGGAGATCTAAATAGAGCATCCAATAGTGAAGATGCAATTTTATATAACAATATAACTCTATTAAAAGCCTTGAATATCGCCCGCAGGGGTGTAGACTGATTTGCAAGTGCCGTGTAAATGGAAGGAAATATGTAAAAAGAGGTCTCAAGGTCGATTCTCACCCTAATTTATCTGGAGGATGTGCTTGCGGGTGGTGCGATTTCTCCCTAGGGGTTATATGGCAACCGACAGGATTCGACCCCATGCCACGCAAGTACGATACTGTCATTGTTACCGATTCCCGTAGTTAAAAAAAAAATCCTTGAATATCTAATGTATTAGACTACTAACCAACAAAGATGCAACATTTTTGCTAATAAAAAATAGCATTTTCTATTAAAAAAAATTGAGAAAGGAAAAAGAACCTATGAATGGAATAAGAAATTTCAAATTATATATATATATATATATATATATATATATATATATATATATATATATATATATATATATATATATTCTTTAAATAACATAGAGTTCAGGGTTAAGCGACTTGCAAATGGAAAAGTTAAGGATATTGAAGGCTACCAAGCTGAAATTTTTAAAATCGGAGGGCCAATCTTTATCCCTCACACACACAAACTCTTCAATTTAGCAGTTAAGCAGGGCTTCCCTAAACCCTAGACGCAAAGCCTCATTGTTACTATTTTTAAAAATGGGGATAGAAACATTCTCTCTAATTATAGGACCATTATGATTAGCCCAATTTTAGCCAAGATTTATGGAATTATTTGGGAAAAGAAGATTAGCCTTTGGCTAGAAAGTCATGGTAAAATAGCAAAAGGCCAGGCTAGGTTTGGGAGATATCATTCAACTGTGGACCATATTGTTACCTTTAGGATCATTGCAGAGGAGTTCTGCAATACTAAAACCAATCTTTTTTGTTGTTTTGTTGACTTTAGAAAATCTTTTGACATGTTTCCTAGGAAAAACCTTTGGAATAGGTTGGAAGAGATAAAAGTGTCTCTCAAGTTGAGGGATGCTGCAATAAGGATGTATGAGAACATTATTGCTAAGTTTAAAAACACTGAGGGATGGTCAAAAGAGATTAACTGCAATATCAGAGTCAAACAAGGTTGTCCCTTGTCCCCTACCATTTTTGACATATACATTGACAAGTTAGAAGAATGCTTGGAAAAACCAGGTTGTGTCAGCCCTACTCTCACTGGTATAGTCATCAATCTTCTTATTTATGCCGATGATATCATTCTTATGGAAAGGATTCCACGTGATCTTGAAAACCAACTAAGAATCCTCAAGGATTTTTGCTCCAATATGGGTATGATTGTTAATACTGATAAGACTAAGGGCATGATTATTAAATCCAATAAGATCCCTTATGATACCTTCGTATATGAAAATAACAACTTGGAGGAAGTGACTTCATACAAGTATCTTAGAATTGATATTCACCACAAACTCAATTGGAATTATAGCAATGAGAAAATGATTATTGGGGGATGGAAAGCTTATTATGGGCTTGAAAGAAATTGTAAATAAGTTGATCTTTGGAGTTGGGATAAGAATAAATTCCTCTTTGAGACTCTTTTTACACCTGTTATTATTTATGGATGTGAATCCTGGAGAAAGATAGAACAAATACAAAAGAATTTTATAATCTATAATCTCAAAATTAAATGAATAACGCCCTATCCCATCCTCCTCTTTTAAACAAGCCTCTCCCCCATTGAGAGCATGGTTATGACTAGATATCTAATGTATAAGAACAAGTTAAACAACATGGAAGACAAGAGGCTTCCTAAAATTCTTCAAAATCGAGTCATAACCACCATCGACTCAAATGAGGATGGCATAAAGATGTTCGGTCTTGGTTAAACTATTGGGGAATCATGGAAGACACCATTTTGCGGAATAAAAATACTATTAAAAAAAACGTCAAATCAAAATTTAAGGAGAAAATGTGGTGTGATAAAGAGTTAGAGGGAAAACAAAAATTAAGGTATTATAAGGATGCAATTAACCCTAATCTAGAAGATCAAAATTATCTATCTATTTTTCCAAGTGTAAAGAAAAAAATAAGCATTGCTAAGACAAGAACAAATTCTCACGAGCCCCATAGTGAAAGTGGGCATTGGTCAATTCCTAAAACGCCATGGGATGAAAGAGTGTGTCACCTTTGTGACACTAAGAAGGTTGAAGATAAAAAGAACTTTCTCTTCAATTGTCTAACCTTTACCCATATTAGATCTCATTTTCAAAATATTTGTCACACTACGAACCTTTCTAACCTCTTAACTCAACAAAAGTATGGTGATCTTGGAAAACTTCTTTTAATGCTTTTCGAGCACACAAACAAAATTCTAAAGAATCACAAGTAATCACTTACCCTCTTAAGGTCCGATAGACCAATTCAGTCTTAGTGGACGTTAATCATCATCATCATCATCATCATCATCATATATATATATATATAACTTTTACCTAAGGTAGACATTGAAATATTTTATTTATGACCAACATTGAAATAACTTATATATATATATATTATCGGAGGTAGACATTGAAATAGTTTTATTTATGGCCAACATTGAAATAAATTTTTTATTACTAATATATTTTTTTAAATACCATGTGTCCATGTTAAGCACTGAAAAAATTACACATCTCTCTTATACTTTGTTGTAAAAAATGGTTTTCCACACAAACATCTCCTCATACACTATTAAAATCCCCTTAGAATGCAATTAAAACTTATACATTAATAATGTATAATTTTAAATTTTGATAAATCTATGTTTCAAAACAATAGATCCGTGTTTCAAAAATAAAATAACAATATTGATAATTAATTCTGAATAATTTTAAATGTGGTTTGATACTAAAACTCATGAACCAAATAATGTGATATAAAAGGATTGAAATATCAAAATTTGTTGCGATGCTGAGCACAAACGAAGCTTACAATTGACGTATTTTAACAAAGCGTTAAATAAAATCTATTTAAAATGATTTTTAACAAAGTGTTAAATAAATTCTATTTAAAATGATTTTTAATATCCACTCTTAGAAAATTGGTACAATAATCATATGGTCATACTTCTATTTTCATTAGTTATAATTTTTTAATGTCACAAAAGGATTTTTAAAGTGTCAAAATAAACCCAAAACAAAAATAAATCTAATTGATCAAAGCTGTAAATCCATTTATTAAACACCTTTTATTAAAAAATAAATAAACTGCACACGAAATTCATTACATTAGTGAATTATGAAAAAAGAAAAATCATTTTAGATAATCATATAATCATACAAGCAATTTGCTTTTTAATTTGAAAATTTTTAAAGAGGTCATTTGAATGGCACCGTAATCCATCCATGTCAATGGGGAGATACATTTAAAAAAAAATGTTATATTAATAATGGCCATCTTAATACTTTAGTCAACACTTGACCTTAATAACATATGAGCATACTTTTTCGATGTAATTGATACAGTGAGTAGAAATGTAAACGTTTACAAGGTATTTTTGCATAAGGTGTAGTGGTGTTGTTTAAATATTTTATGTTTTGATATTTTTAGTAGAAATTTGGTGATATAAATTTAGGCGAAATCACAATTTTCTGTTGTTTAAATTACATTTTTGAATGTATAAATGAATTTATATGAATTTATAGTGTTGAAAAACCCATAGGACACTCGGATTATATAGACTTAACTGCTCAAATATGTAGATCCAATAATTTTTCACTGGATTTCAGAGAAAATAAAATGAATACGAGGTAGTCTAAGGATTCTATGATTTGACTCTTCTACGAGGATATTTTCTATTTAATTTTTCTCTAAATCCGGTGATAAATTGTTGGATTTGCAAATTTGAGTGGTTAATTTATTAGAATTAATGCTTACAATAGAGATTGGTTTGGATTTGTTAGATCTAGTTAATTGTGAGTGATCTTCTCCAACTATCGGATTATATTTATGTATATGGTTGAGAGATTTCCTCATTATTTTGTTATGTTATTGAAGAAAACTTATGTATAAATATTTACTTGATTGAATACTAAAATAGATAGAGTTTCGTATGTGATGATTTGTTCATTTGGTATCAGAGCAAGTTGATTTGGGGATAACTCCCTCACGGGAAGCCCAAAGTATGTGAGAGGAGATTAGTTTTTTGTTAGTGAGTGACTGCTGAAATGTTT
>ML799118.1:85025-105981 GCA_009831015.1 Picea engelmannii | reverse complement strand
TCAACTTCAAAAAATTCTAGAAATTATAATATTCATCCGTTAAATTCAAAATGATAGTCATAATAAAATAGAGTCTCTGTAGATTGTTGCAGTATATTTTGTTTCTTCAAAACATAAGTTTAATAAAAAAAAACACTGTTGTATAAATAAGTAACTCATTATCATTCATTTCGTGTTTAAGAAACATACTGTTAAACAATTGTCAATTTGACATATCAAATCGTGATAAAAAAAAATTGAAAATTAGTCATTAGAAAGCTAACACAATTCTTCACAAGTTTTGTTTTTACTGTAAAGTGAAATTCTAAATAAAAAAAATACTTTTATATGTCGGAAGTTGAATAACTTGTGAAAATACAGTTTTTTTTGTCATAAAACAAGCAAAAGTGTAACCCACCTTCATGATTTCACCCTGGACAATTTAATAAAGAAAATAATGAGGAAAGACAATACATTAGTCTAGTCTCCCCCCCCTTACCAAACATCTGGCTCCAATAAAGCTGGTTTTAAATGATTTCGAAGAAGAATTTTCAACGAGAAGTTGAACAAGTTCTAAGTTGTCTAAGTATGTAGGTTTCCACACTTAGTCATAATGTTGCTAAATTTTCTGGATAAGAACTGTGTGAGATGTTTTTATAAATGTTTTGAATAAATTTTCTAAGTTGGTTTTATATTCTTCACTAACTGAAAAGATCACATTAAAAATTCCCTCCAAGCATAACATTAAACAATAGGAATCCTCTGAGATCAAGTCTACATTTTAACCTTGGGGCATTGACAACAATAACATAATTGAAATGCAGTCTATATTCACATTTACTATAAACTTCAAATTGCCTTAGGAATCATTCACTTGACTGCTCTAATATGTTGCCATTGGTTTGTCTCTTAGATACCCTCCTTTATTTTTTTTGTTACAAAAACTAGAGGATATTATATTAATAAAAAATGTTTGTGGCTGAAGCACACTTGAGAGTACAAAAAGATCCAAAATTTACCCAATGGTGAGACAAAAAAATATTTGAAAAATTCAAGTCTAGTCCAATTCTGATCTCTGCTAGGAGTTGCTTCATTACAAAATTTATAAGTGACTATTTTGTAAAAAGTGCCCAAAATATAGATGTATTTAAAAAAAATTAGTTACCCAGCGGGAGGAGGTCTGTAGGGTCATGTTCTTCCATTTCATCTCCTTAGGCTTGCATATTTAAATCTAGAGGTGGTTGATCAATTGAGGGGGATGATCCACTAGTGGAGGGAACTTCTTCTATTTCCATGGGATTTGGTGTATTTTGCAATTGTAGGTTTTCCACTTGAGACTGAATGGCATCGACCTTATCGTGTTGTTGTCTCATAGTCGTCCAATGCTGACTAGGAATGTCCAAAATGAAAGAAACCTGAGTGGACAATCCTTGATAGGGAAATTGGAGTTGTTGAAGATACTGCTAAAGAGTGTCGGGGAAATCCTCCAGATCCTAAGGATGATATCTGTTTTGGGGAATGAGTCCCACTGAGAAAATCCAGCTTGAAATCACTGAGACTAAGATGAGTGTCCCCTTACCATCTTGCAAAATTATCCTTACTTGAATTGTTGATTTTCGGAAGGTCTCGACCGATTCAGAGAGACCGGTGAGCATGAAGCCACAATTTCTACCAATAAAATGTAGAAGAATCATGAGGTCCAAATGAAAAGCAAGACCAGACAATCGAACGACAAGAATTCTAGTGAAATTTACTTGTAGTGCCCTATAATCGTTCCTTCCTACAACATGTCAAGCGGTCCAGACCTATTTCGGCTACTTCAGGCTTCTGTTACTGATGCTTTCCACCAACTTCTTGCAAAATTCACGACTTACTCCTACAAAAACCTAGTGGCCCCTATAACCTTTGCATGCCTCAACTAGCCCAATAGAGAATAGACCCAAGAATTCTTTGAGCAACTGAATTCTATTTTTTTGTTTCTCTGGGGGCTCAGATTGACGACGACAATAACAAGGGGAATTCTTGTATGTTCTAAGCTTTCCTCACAAATCTATAATGTCGAACTGGTGACCATATTTTCTGAACACTAGATAAATCCATGAATCCATCTTGCTATTGAATCTTGCACAAACAAAGGAGAAGGCAACATAATGAGAATGAGGTAAGAAGATAACATTATCCCACCTTGATTGTACGCAACCTGTACTACTTGTATATGGTGGAAAGTCCCAAGTGAAATTTCATGTGCAACAGAGGAGGCTACTGATAGAATGATATATAACTTCTTGTTTGAGTGTGACGCTCAAAAGGCATGCATTGAATTTGAGTGAAGATTCATTAATTAATGTAGTGGGTGATGGGATAATCTCCTATTGATCATGATATTCACTTTTGGGAGTAGGGTGGTCAGGTTGGCTTGTGAGTCAATCAACTTATTATTCTCCTTCATGACATGGTGGAAAGATATTTGGGGGATTTTTGTTATCACATGTCTGATTTTTTTTTATAATGTTGCCTAATTGAGCATCCCTTGAGAGGGTCCCCTTGATCATACTTGCTATAAAGTTCGTGGAATCACCAAGGATGATTATATGTTGGGTTTGGTTCTCCTTGACCAGTTGGAACCCTTGCAGAAAATCACATTCTTTTGCTTGATTGTTAGTGGTGATGCCTAAACTCCAGGTATAACTTTTCTCTATATTCCCCTTGGGGTCAAGGATGACCCCTCTCGCACTTTTCACCTAGAGGTTTCCTTTTGAGGCTCCATAAAAAAAAAGGATATGAGAATGTTGGACAACTAGATCTGCCAGCAAATGAATATTAGAAGAGCCACCCAAAGACATATGAAGATGGGACTACTTATGAAGGATCATTGATAATTATTTTTCCAACTACCAAGGTGTAAGTTAGCTAGAGAGGTAGTGGGGGGGGGCAGAGGGCCCATAGTGATAATAGTGGAGGCCATTCAATGTAAGGTGTATTAGGTCCACTATATTATTAAATAAGGCTTACTATGGTAGTTAGATATAATAAATGTAAGAGGACTTCTTATAAGGTTCTATTTCTAAAAGATTATTTCTCTATAATGTTCTTAGGTGATGGTAGCACTATATAAAGGGGCTCAAGAAATGTAATGGGATATGAAGAGAATTATTGTATTTGGAGCGGTAGCTCAGTAGGAGGATGCCCCCTTGAAGAGGCAAGTGAACAAGAGAGGATCCCTTCCATAAAATGATCCATTGTATGTTGTTTCCCTACCTCAAGGGTTTGGTAATAATATAGTGTGGTTTCTTCTATCTTGCTCTGTGGATCTATTATGTATTCAGTATTTGTGGTAATTACATTTGTAGATCTATTCAGGTTCTTAACAAGTGGTATCAAAGAACTTTCCTTGACAGACATTGTGGGTAAATATTTTAATTTTTGCAGATTTTTTTTTCGGAGAAGAAAAAAAGAGGGTCGCGACATTTCAAAAGTTTTTAGTATATTTATGTGCAAAATTTGCAAAAACAGGTTGTATATCTTAGTTCCTCTCATAAAAACACCCAATTAAAAAAAAAAAAATCGTCCGAAACAGAGTCCGGGAAGTCAAGATATTGAAGTTTTAAAATCTGCAATTTTAAGGGTTTTTCCGTAGATGGCGGTGTGTTTTTTTTTTAAATTCTGTAGTAGCTGGAGGCCGAATTTGCCCAAACAAATTACAGATCTAAGTTACTCTCAAAATTTTACTCAATTTCAAAAATAAAATCAGCCGAAATGGAGTCCGGGAAGTGAAGTTATGAGCATTTAAAGTTCAACAGTTTTACAGGGTTTTTTGGGAAAATGTCGCGATTTTCTGCAGTAATTTATTGTTCTATTTTTTGGGTTTTTTCATGATGGTGGCGGGACTGCAGATTTCATAGGGTGCTCAGATGGCTATTTCTTCTCAAACCCTCAAATAAATTCTACATATTACTGAAACATTCAAAGCTCAATGGTGTGGCACATTGCATGACAGATTCCATGACCTTGCAGATGGCCTCAATGTTAGTTTTCATAGTATTCAAAATTCATTGGATAACATGCAAGAGATATTTCTTATGGCAGACATCAGGGATGAATATAATCAAGAAATATATGCTTGGTATGATTTTGAGGCTGATTGTGATGATTGGTATATGGATAGTTGTCATTTCTGGGATGACAACCACTTTCATATTTTATTTGATGACACTAATCCAACTTCTGTAGAGAGTATCAATGTGACAAATTGAGAGCCAATGATTATTACCAGTGTCCATCCTACATATTCTACAGTGGTATTATTCCTTTCAAGTTCTGTTACGACCCTTTTCCATTGTGTGGATGGATCTTCTTATTTGGATCCACATGACAGGTCTCACTCTTTGGAGCATAATTTTGAGTTGGTTATTGGGTTCCAAAATCTTCCACGGGGAGTTCACATAAGCACTTGGACATGGGACCCGAGATTACAATGGTGGTTGGACTATTTCAACATGGTGGCCTTCCTTTCTACATGGGACCTTGGTTCTCTAGTCTTCTTCAACATTATGGTCCACAATTATCCATGGGACCCTGGTATATGGTTGTACATCAAGCATTGAGGACAACGCTTTCATAAGGGGGATGGAATGTAAGGTACCTAGAGAGGTAGTGGGGGGGCCCAGAGGGCCCATAGTGATAATAGTGGAGGCCATTCAATGTAAGGTGGACTAGGTCCACTATATTATTAAATAAATCCCACTATGGTAGCTAGATATAATAAATGTAAGAGGACTTCTTAGAAGGTTCTATTTCTAGAAGATTCCTCCTCTATAATGTTCTTAGGTGATGGTAGCACTATATAAAGGGGTTTAAGCAATGTAATGGGATATGAAGAGAATTATTGTATTTGGAGCAATTGCTCAATAGGAGGATGCCCCCTCGAAGAGGCAAGTGAACATGAGAGGATCCCTTCCATAATAGGATCCATTGTATGGTGTTGCCCTACCTTCAGGGTTTGGTAATAATATAGTGTGGTTTCTTCTATCTTTCTCTGTGGATCTATTGTGTATTCAGTATTTTTGGTAATTACATTTGTAGATCTATTCAGGTTCTTAACACAAGGAGGGTCTTTATTGATTAAGGCCACCATACGTACAAGGGATTTCCTATAATATAGTATGTCAAATGTATTTGGCGATCCACACTCCACATGTGCTTGATAGTTTCTTTGCTTTCCTTGCATAGATCACATCGAGAAGGTCCAACAATTCCCATTTTGTTGAGGTTCTCACTAGTAAGAATTTTTCCCTTTGATAATGTCTAACAAAGGATATTAATTTTTTGGGGGCCATCCTAGTGCCAAACATTATTCCATAGAAGGTATATAGAAGGGAGAATAGAGTTCATAAGGAGGGACTCATAACCTTGCTCATTGTGAAACATTGTTCCCACCACCCCCTTTCATCTTGTTCCTCTAGGTGTCCTGAAGAAAAACCCTACATAGAGGATAACATTTGTGAAACCTGATCAAGAAGAGATTTTGGTGGTAAACCAACATTCCAACCTAGCTAGGGGCCCAAAGGACTCTAGGACAAGATGTCATATAATGTAAATTTTTATTGGCTTGAAAGCCATTCTTTAATATGATTCAAGGAGCCATCCTAGAATAAGGGGGGCCTACCCAGGATACTATCATCCCATATTTTGATTCTCTTTCCATTTCCAGGTGTCCATGTAAGCTTGCTTCAAAGGAGGGGCATTGATGCCTAAAGAAACTTCCATATTGGGGATCCATTGGAGTGAAGTTGTTGAGATTCTAGGCCTTTGAGTTGATCCTTCTAAAAATATTTATAAACAAGAGATTTATTCCACCAATCCAATTCTCCTGTTATCATTCTCCACAACATCTTTGATCCAAGGGCCAAATTGGCCAAGATTGGGTCCTTCACTCCTAGTCCTCCATGAGATTTGGGAGCCCGCACCACTTTCCAGTTTACCAGATGAAACCTCTTGTTGTTTGATTTCTCCCTTTCCCATAGGAATTTCCTTAATTGTTGAGTTATTTCTCTCTTGACACTCATCAGAGATAACATAGAGGAGTAATGGAAGACTAGGGGAGATGAAAGAACCAATTTGACCAAGATCCATCTACTTGCTAGATTGAGCCATTGTGCCCCCCACATAGATTTTTTCTTGGATCTTAGATAAAAATACTGTCAAATCATCTGCAGAAAGAGAATTAAGGAAAATGGGATTGCCGATATATTTGAAGGATCTCCAATTGGTCATTAGAGGTAATTGAAAAATCCTTTCCATGATAGTGAGAGAGTGAGCACTAATGTTCCAAGCATAGATATAATATTGTTTGGATTGACTTCCCCACCAGAGATGAGTAGGAATCAATCCATAATTGTTTTGAGCCTCATTGCCATAATTGTGGATGCTCCCCCAAATAGAAAAATGTGATCCACGAATTGGGAGTGGTTTATTCTCTTGAATCCGGAAACTATTTTGAGGCCTAGTGTATTCCTTGTTCTTCTTTCATGTTCCAACCTTCTTCCCAATTTATCGCCCATAATAATGTAGAGAAGAGGGGATAGAAGACAACCTTTCTGGAGGCCTCGAGAAGCCTTGAATAATCTTGTGGGATGACCATTTAACAATGGCGCAATCCAAGGATTATTAATATAGGTTTCAATCCAACGAATGAATGTGTAGTGGAAAGCAAACTTGGCCAGAACTTCAAGAAGAAATCTATGTCTGACCCTATTGAAGACGTTGGTCATGTCTATCTTAATTATCATGCCCCAATCCTCTTTGGTATTGTTGGAATGTATCACATCCTGCACCAAGACTATGTTATCCCAAATTTTCATTTTTGCTACAATTCCTCCCTGATTTGGGGAAATAAGATTTGGAAGGACCTTCTGCACTTTGGTTGCAATTATTTTGGATGTGATATTTCATGATAGATTGAGTAAATATATGGGCCTGAACCTTGAAAAAATGGAAACATTGTGTTCCTTGGGAATTAGAGCTAGAAAGGCCGAGTTTGTTTCGCCCCCCATTCTAGTTGTTTTCTAAACATATTGAATCATTCTTCTCAGATCAAATTTTATAGTTTGCCAATATTTTTTTGTAGAAGTGGGATGTGAAACCATTTGGTCCAGGGGATTTGTTTGGATCAAATTGCATTATAGCTTCTAGAATCTTCTCCTTGGTTACCTTCTTTGTAAGCTCATCCTTGTCCCGTTCCTAGACTAGTTGAGGGATTAATGATAGAGCCTGATCTTTGAGCATGCAGTCCACCATCCCAGATTCCTTATACAAAGATTCATATTGGGAGAAGGATGCTTTCTTAATGTTTTCAAATGTAGTGAGAGTGGTCTCATCTTCCAATTTGATCTGCTCTAGATTGTTTTCCCCCCTTCCGACCTTGCATTGTCTGTGCAAAAAAGTTGTGTTTTTGTCACCCGCCTTGAGCCAAAGGCAACAAGATTTTAGTCTCCAAGTTTCTTCCTCTTTTCCGAGGGTCTATTGCATCTATTTGTAAACTTTTTCCTCTTCTTTTAACAATGTGGGGGTGGTAGGCCCTGCTTCCATATGGATCATCACCTTGCCCAAATAGTACTAAAGTTGGAGAATTTATTCTTGTGGGGATTTGCAGATATTTTTGACCCAATATTTAATTTCATTTTTTAGTGATATGAGTTTATGTTCCCAAATGTGGAAAGGGGAACCAAGCACCCATTGGCTCCACATAGAGAAAACTAAGGTGCATAAAGAGGGATTCTCTAACTAAAGGGGGTTGAAACAAAAATGAATTGGCCCTAGGTATTTACTATTGGAGAAGGAAAGATATATAGGTATGTGATTAGAGTTGGCCTAGGGCAGGATGTGGGAAGAAGGGAGGGAGGGCTTTGTAAGGAAGGAGCTACTCAACAGAAAGTGATATAGTCTAGAAATAATATGACCAATACTATATCGACGATTGGACTAGCTAAACAAGCCTTTGGAAGGCTTAATATCCACCGGGTCCAAGGAGGTAATAAGATCCTCAAGGTGCTCACGGCAGGGGTCTCGAATGGAGGATGCCCCCCTTTTCCCAATGATGATTGGTAGTGTTAAAATCACCACCTGCAAAGATGAAATTGTCCAAGGAGTCTTATGAAATCGTGAAATTGTCCAAAGATGATTGTGTGGTATAGAATTTCGAGGACCATAAGCCACATGTTCAGGATACATGACGATGGCCTATACATTTTATAGAACTTCGAGTAGCATAAGGGTTTCAAAAATAATAGCAATAGAAAGCCATGGATTCATCCGCTTGATTTGCTGCAAAGTTCTGTTGCGAGCCTGAGCCTGAGCCTCGGCCAAGCGCTGACTCTGATCCTCCTGGCGATCGGATTGATCTGCGTGGTGAAACACAGTCCGAGAAAAAGGTTTCCCCCAGGTCCGTCTGGATGGCCTGTCATCGGCAGCCTTCCACTTCTGGGCAACATGGCCCCTCACTCGCTCTATCAGCTATCGAAGAAATACGGTCCGATCATGTATTTGAAGCTCGGGACAACCGATACCGTGGTCGTCTCCTCGCCGAAGATAGCGGAGGCGTGCCTGAAGACGAACGACCTTAACTTCTCCAGCCGGCCAGGCAGCTCAAGCGCCAAATACATTGGCTACGATTCCAACAGCGTCGTCTCAGCTCCCTACGGTCCGCGCTGGAGAATGATGCGCAAGGTCTGTCACATTCATCTCTTCGGCGGCAAGGCCCTGGACGATCTGCAGCCTGTGCGGGAAGCGGAGGTCGGGATGTTGGTGAAGTCGATTCTCGAACATGAGCGACAAGGGAAGGCCGTGCCCGTGAACCTCGGGGAGCTGCTCAACGTCTGCACTGCCAACGTTCTGGGGCAGATTATGTTGAGCAAGCGCGTGTTCGATTCCGAGGGGTCCAAGGCAAGCGAGTTCAAGGAATTGGTGGTGGAGAGTTTTGATTTGGCCGGGAAGTTTATTATTGGGGACTTTGTGCCGTCTTTGGCTTGGATGGATCTGCAAGGCGTGCGGACCAAGATGAAGAAGCTGCACAACGGGTTCGACGAGTTCTTAAGTAAGATCATAAAGGAGCGTCAAACTGCGTCGTGTAATGGAGAAGGGAGGGGCGATTTTTTGAGTATGCTCTGGGCTCTTAGAAATGATGCGGATGGCGAAGGAGGGAAGCTCACGAATGATGATATTAAGGGCCTTTTGCAGGTGAGTCTTATTCAATTGATTTACATGAAAAATACCCAACTTTACCCTTTGTTTATCTTTTACTTACAACCTATACATTTTGTATGTTGTTCAGACCATGTTCATGGCAGGGACAGACACATCTTCCACCACAGTGGAATGGGCAATGGCAGAGTTGATATGCCACCCAAAGATGATGAGGAGATGCCAAGAAGAATTAGACTCTGCAGTGAAAGGGGAACATAGAAGGATAAATGAGTCGGACCTCCAATACCTTCCCTACTTGCAGGCTGTGGTAAAAGAGACATTAAGGTTGCACCCCTCTGCTCCTCGCTTGTTACCTAGGATGACAACAAAGGCGTGTGAGATAGAGGGGTACTATGTACCCAAGAATGCCCGAGTTATAGTGAATGTGTGGGGTATACAACGTGACCCCAACGTGTGGGAGAGCTCATTGGAATTCAACCCTGACAGGTTTGTGGGAAGCAGTGTTGACATTAGGGGTAGTGATTTCCAGGTAATCCCATTTGGTGCAGGTAGAAGGATTTGCGCAGGGATGAGCATGGGGCTCCGCATGGTTCATCTCATGCTCGCCACCTTACTTCATTCCTTCGACTTGTCTCTCCCCGACAACCAGTCACCCAATAAGCTTGATATGACAGAAACCTCTGGTGTCACAATGCATAAGGCAGTGCCCCTACTTCTTGTTCCTGTTTCTCGTCTCCCTTTCCATCTCTACAATTAACAAACTCAGTTAGTAGGATGATTTGGTTTAGGGTTTTACTTAGCACTTCTTTTGTTGTAGGATCTGATGTCATGTTGATTTTACTATTATATAAAATATCAAAATGTAATTTATATCAAGTTTATGAGGTGTTTAAAGTTTGTTTTCAAGGATGGAATATGATGATGATTTGGTTTAGGGTTTTACTTAGCAGTTTTTTTTTTTTGTTGCATGATTTGATGTCAGGTTGATTTTATTATTTTGTAAAATATTAAAATGTAATTATGTCGAAAGGCGTATATCTATTGGAGATGGGTATAATTAATCACTTTTTAATTTAAAATTCTAATCTATGATTAACAATTGAAGATGCTGGCATATTCTTAGTCGTCCTCCCAAATCAATGAATGTGATTTACTCTTCTTAACTTCCTTGTATTTTTGAATGCATCAATTAACCTATTTACTTTTCACAATTAGCTAATCATATTAAGAAATTACGGTTCCACCATATGATTGCCATGTATAACTAATTAACCTTTGGAATTACCACATTTGAAATTAACTTTTAGATTTCCTCAGCTCTATGTGCATTTAAAATTAAAAATAAGATGAAATATATTGTGGATTAAAATTAAAAATATGATGAAATATATGAATGATTAAGAATAAAGTGAAATATATTATGATAATATGATTTATATAGGATGAAATATATGAATGATTAAGAATAAAGTGAAATATATTATGATAATATGATTTATTTTTAAAGGATTTTTTTTTTTAAATTTAAATTTAATTAAATTTTTATTATTATTATAATTGACGTATAATTTTTAAAAATAATAAAATAATTAAAACTTTATTTAAGATATTGAATGAAATATTTTTTTTTTCTAAATTTTTTTTTATAATATTTTTTCTAAATTGTTTAAAAATAATAATATAATCAAAATTTTAATTATAATATTTTATCAACACCCTATAAAGCATTAAAAATAAATATTTTAAATGTACTTTATAAAAATAATTATCCTTTTTATAGTCTTTATCTACAACTTTCTATACTCAATAACAATTATGTTTTGAATACCCTTCTCTTAAAAAAAAAACTTCTATCTTGATGACGACAGCCATGTGGTTTTGAAGTACACCTAAAGGAAGAACACAAGATTCATTGGTTTCAATATTGAGCCATCTACACTAGGTAGACTTTCTTGATGTGACAAGTATCAGAGATCTTTTATAAAACATATGTTTTTTAAGGATATCTTTAGTTCTTTAAGGGATTGGTTTAGTTTTGAAGGTGCGGGATGGAAATTTTAATTCATGCCATGCTTGGAATCCTATCTTTTCATGTGCGTGCACATGTCGGGTTTCCCTTTATAGTTTTGGAATCCTAATATTTTACAAATAATCGGTGATGCCTTGTGTTCATTTAAATACATCATTATGAAACCCCTAATTATGGAGGGGTTCCTAGCATCTTGTTTCTAATGGATGTTAATGGTGGAATTCTAGTTATGATAACTCTGGTTTATAGAGGAGTTGAATGAAATTAGATGTTAGGCTAGAGAGAATCCATCGCTACAAGGAAATTAAGGAAAATACTCATTAGCATGGATCGTTAGTATGATAATTGTGAGTCAAACCCATACCTCTCGCATGTTGGAAGTAGTCATTGTTCTAGGGAATTCTTGGGCGAACCGAATCACCGACATTACTTGCCCCTATGGTTGACTTTGTGTGCTACCTTGGGTATGCACCCTGCTCTCGAAGTTCTATGTGTGTTGTGGTTGAACTCTAAGCCAAGTAATTGATAGCTTGTCATGGGGGATATAAATAGCCATGCGGGTTATTTTTCTAGCATGACCACTTGCTCTGTCGGGCCTTTGATTTATAGTCTGTCATGATTACAACATACTAGGTGTACTTATTGTGATTGTAATACCCCTAGGCCGAACACCAATTGTAAATGTACATATGCTTTATAGGCTAGTGATAGAGGATGTTTTGGGCCAGAGTGCCTTTGTATATATGTTTTGAGGCAAGAGTGCATGTGTGATTATTAGGTCGAAGAGCCTAGATGTTAAAAGGCCAGTGAACATATTATTGTAATATGTAATCACACTCGAATATATATTAATAAAATACATCACTACTACAAACCCATTCAGACAAAAGAGTATGGGGGGCTAGGACTCCATGAGAGGGAAAGGGGGCTAAGGGTCTAAGAAGAGGGGCTAAGCCAAGGGAATATTATAATATTATTCCTAAAGTCAAAAGTCATGTGATATAATTTTATCCTAATTTCCTAAAGGTTGGGAACAAATCACCAAGTGGGTTTAAGGGTAGCTCATAAGGCTACAAATGTCAAGTTAAGAGCATGAAAATATATTATTGGTAAGTAGTGTAATTCTCATCGATTCTTACCATTCATTCGATCATCCGTACCTTGGATGGAGAGTGCAAGATGAAGTTAATTGTTGCCCAATAAATCCTTGTGGTTTGGGTTGAAGAAGCAGGTTGTCAAGCCTTTGGAGTGATTTCTCTGGGTGAGAGAATTGTTGGTATGGTTTTCCTTATGTGCTAGGTTAGTGGGTGCTAAACTCTTTGAGAAACCTTGTGTTTCAAGTGCCATAAATCTCTAAGACTTCATGTTGGCATGTTGCTGAATCCTTGGAGGGGAAGTGGGACAACTAAAGGATTGTGGAATGAAGAAGGGGTACACTTCCTAGGGTGGGACATGCTATGGGAAATGAGAGGTTATGAGTTGGGAACTATTGCTAGAGTTGACACCTGAGATTGTGTTGTTTTATGTTGTTGGTCAGACCTTAGTTTGGATAGGTAGCCTTTGATTTGATGGAGTCATATACCCATCTCAGGGGTGACCCGTTGTTAAGAGAATATGAACAACAAATTCTATGGTTGGGAGGAACGTTTGAGTTCTGGATGCAGTTGGTGATTTACAACAAAATATGAGTGTTCTTTTTATGTGTATTATTTTGCTGAGCAATGTGTATGTTTATGTTAATTATGTTTGTTGAAAATGTACATGCTTATGCACAATTTGTATGGTGTTAATACTGCATATTTTTTTCATATGCATGGCATAATAAGTAATAAATGGTATCAGAGCTAATTTTCAAGTTTGTTGGTAACGGGGAACATTACATTGTGGTATCAGAGATCATAATTGTTGTGTGGCATGGCCCAAATTGGGGATGAGGATGTTACATTGTGGTATCAGAGCTCCACATGTTCAATACTAATCTTGCATGGGCCATTGGTCAGCACACAGAAGCTAAGTTTGCATAAATTAAATCTAAGAGGATGTCTGCAACATGTTTGTCAAAATTTACTCTCATGAAATTGGGGAAAATTCATGAGGAATTTGAGGGAATTGAGCCCAGGGGTTAAGAAATCCCTAATTTAAACTGTTATTTGGGAATTGTTGGGCCTATAATTGACCGAAATTTTGGAACTACAGTGAAGCTATGGAGAAATTAGGTAAAAATCCCCAATTCATGAGCAAATTTGAGTGAAATTCGTGCCCATAAATGTTAATCAGTCATGTGCGAAGGTAATCATTTAGTTGCAAGGCTAAAATTGGCCACAATAAGATTAATTTTGTATTTTCATGGCGGCTCGAGAATAAATTTGAAAATTAAGCAATTCTAGAAAAATTCGAAATTTGGGTATTTTTCCGTACATGATGTTAGCATGACATGGAATCTATGTGGAAGTGATGTGGTGGTGATGTGATAGAGATGAAGTGGACTACCACAGTGGCAGGGCCACGATGGTAGGTGCAAGGTGGAATTTGGTGGCATGGTGGCAGAGTTTACAATGTGCGTGGCAGACCCAACAAGTGACATGGGAGCCACATGTGTAGGGTGGTTTAGTCAATACCATAAACCACTGTCACATGGCAGGTGAAGCGGTTTTGGATCGATACCTTGTACTATGTGACACCATTAAGATCATGCCATGTAGAAAATGGTTTGGAATGTCACAACTCAGTGGGTGTGTTAAACCTCATGCACTTTTGGGATGCAACATGGCCTCTCCACTGCAGATCTCGTCCAATCTCCATCGTCGAATCTAGGATACGTGCAAGTTTGCACGCACTAAGGTAAAGGTGTGGGATGGGACCCACCCATGCTTGAGACCAATAAAGGGGCACCCCATGGAGTCTGTTAATCAAGGTGGGACCTTTTTCCTATTCGAGACACAGATGTGTCGGTCGGGAAGGTGGGGTCTATAAATATTAATATTTTATTAATGTTTAAGGCCAACATAAAGGTAAGAAAGAGGAAAGAAAATAAGATATAAGAGTGAGAAGGTATTGAATGTTGATGAGGAAGGGGTAGGTGAGTCAAGAGGTTGACATGGCATCATCTTGGGGTGCTAGGTGGACCTAGAATGCCAGATTAGTTGCCAAATCAACAAAAATCAATCATTTTTCTCAGAACTTTATAGTGTTTTGCAGGTCATAAACTTGCAAGCCATTTTTGAAGGCCTAATCAACGTTTTAAAGAGTTGTAATTTTTTAGACTGTAAGTGTCATAGGAATCACATAGAATCTTTGTAGCTTAAATAAAAGAGCTTGAGGAGAGATTTCCAATGAGTTATCCTAGGAATAAAGCAGAGCTTGTATGAGGAAGTTACATGCTAAACATTTCAGGGTATATTTTTAGTACCAGTTGACTTCCAAAGGAGATAAATCCTAGCTCAACATTTAGTTTTTAGCACAGAAGCACTCTATCAAAATCTCATGAGCCATATAAGACATTTGGAGATCCATATTGGGAATCTGAGTACTTGAAAGTGTATATGATGAGATAGGAGATTCTTGTAGCATTCAATGCTAAAAAAGGAAATCAATCAAAACTTTAGCAGGTTGTAACTAGCATCCTGGATGTTGGATGAACGTGAAACTTGGTCCGATTTCTCAAAATGAAAGAATGAAGAAACCCAATTTAGCTTTTGTCAAAATCATAAAGGAATTGGTGTAGGGATTCAATAATAGGGATAAAATTGCACTAGAATGAAAAGTGTGCAAATAGAGTAAATGGGTAAAGTTCAAATGACTATAACTTGCTGCTTTGAACTAATAATTGAGCAAGAAAATAATCACTGGAAAGGTATTATATAGAAGAATCCAAATAATTACCCATAACTGTGAATTGAGCAGTAAAATTCACAAGTAATCAGAAAGAATAATTATGAAGCACTTAAGGGGCAGAACCATGCATAATTTGTATAGATTCGTTTATTTATTTTGTCTAACAAATCATATTACATGCACATTTTGGATAACTGAGGGCACAAATAAAACAAAGAAGAATTCAGCAGAGTGATCAGAGACATGGAATATGCTCATAGAACCTACATCCATGAAGATGAAGTCGGGGGGTTGTATGTGAGCATGTGCAATGCAGGGACTAAATAAAATGGGAATGGAGAAGGAAAAGAGGAAAGAATAAATTTGGTAGAGACTATAAAGAGTCTGCAAAGAGATGTGCCGAGCTATAAAGATAATAATGAGAGGCTTACGGAAGATTAGGAGAAACAAAATGGATTCAGCATCAAGTTATTGTAGAGCTTGGATAGGATAGAGAAGAAGGTGGATAAGGAGACAGACTCAAGCAAGTCAAAGGATCACAAATATCATGCCAGAAAGGAAGAATCTAGAAGTATTGGTAGACATCAACATCACTCACCAAGACACTCTGTTAGAAGAGAAAAAAGTAGTTGAAGTTTATCACTTGTCAAAAATCATAGGAGGAGTTCTGGAGTAAATGAACTACAAGGGGATATGAGAAAGATAAACCCCCCTATCTTTGATGGTGAGCACAAGAAATATGAAGATGTAGAGACTTGGCTATTGGGTATGAGGAAGTATTTCCAATTACACAATTATTTGTCACACATAGAGGGTAGAATTGCAATTTACCAGCTTAAGGGAAAATCATCTATGTGGTGGGATAAATTTGTGCAAGTAAATAACATAGATGAGAAGAACGTCAGTTGGAGGAATTCAAAAAGCATTTTTAGAAGAAATACTTGTCCAAGCATTATTATGATAGGAAGATGAAGGAGCTATTTGAACTCAAGATTGGAAGCATGACCATGGATGACTTCATCAAGGATGAGAAAGTCAATATTCAAAGGTTCTTGAGTGGGTTACCTTCAATATTCAGTGATAAGATACAATATGATGATTCCAAGACATTGGAGGAAGAAATAAGGAGAGCCAAGTGCATTTATGATGAGCATAGAGGAAGACAAACTTTTCAAAAGGCTTGAGAAGACAAGAAGAAAGATAAGATGGAGCATATGAAGAAAGGGAATAAACCACCATTCTTCAGAAATCTCAAGGGTAGCCATCTCATAAAGAAACCAAAATGAAAGATACATTGGGAAAAAGTCCAAGGCATTATCCTATCAAATGTTGGGGTTGTGACAAAGATCACATGTACAAAAATTTCCCTCGTAGAGGTGAAAGAGTGAAGAATATTCATGATGTACAACAATATGATACAGTTGAGGACATGGACATGAGACTGCCAAGGATCTATGAAACCTTGGACAACAAGAAAGCTGAATTTCGGTCTCATATGATTTAAGTAGAAGGTAAGATCAATGATCAACCTATAACTATTTCAATTGATTCAGGAGCTAGTCATAATTACATTGATCCTAATATTGTTGAAATATTTCAATTGCAAAGAAGAAATATTGGGAAATCTTGGCTAGCTCAGTTAGCTACGGGAGCTAAAAGAAGATCAATGAGTTGGTTAAGGATTTTTCAATGGACATGAATGGACCTAGCACAAAGGAATATTTGAAAACCATATATTTGGATCCATATGATTCCCTAATTGGTATGGATTGGTTGGATATGCATCATGTTGTCCTAGATTGTTATAACCAGACTTTCACTTCTTTGGATGAGGAAGGGAACTTGAGAACAATTCAAGGTATTAGTAGTATCTATCAAAGAAATTTCAGCCTTACAACTGAAAAGAAGCTTCAGAAAAAGATGTTAAATATATGCAACCCATATGAAAGAGAAAACTAAGGATAAAGTGTCAAGTATTAAACATCATCTAGTATTGAAAGAATTTGAGGATGCATTTAGAGATATATCAGGGTTTCCACCAAAACGAGATATAGATTTCTCCATTAATTTGATGCCTAGAGCTTCCCCAATATCCAAGACTCATTATAGGATGAGTACACCATAGATGAAGGAATTACAAATGTAGCTTGAAGAGATTTTGAAGAGGGGGTATTGTTGATCAAAAATTTTGATCATCTTGATTTTCCACTCTTTGGAATAATAAAAAAAATGATATCAGAAGGAGGAATTTGTGTATTCTCATCAGCTGATGGTGTAGCCCTCAGTCTGAGCTTCGTCTTAAATTTGAAGAATTGACAAGGAATTTATTCTAAGTGTTTTGCCCCTCTTCCCCTCTTCTTCCATGTGCAACACTTAGTCCTTTTCTATCTTATGTTTCCATTTCACCTCCTCCAACACTTAGATTATTTTCTCCCTCTCCATCCCCATGCTTAGCCATTTCTATAACTTTCATATCCTTTCACTTCTATTCTCATACTTAATCATTTTTGTTCTTTGTAGGAGTCGTGACTCCATTCCCTCCTTCCCCACCACACTCCATTCACAATCCCTATCTCCCCTTTTCGCTCCTCCCAATCCCCATATTGCTTTCACACTCCACCCGATCCCCATCTTCCTTTCACACTCCACTCTCGATCCCCATCTCCCATTTCCACTCCTCGTGATGCCCATATTCCTTTTCAATCCTCCCAATCCCCATATTCCTTCCCCGCCACACTCCACTCCTGGTCCCTATCTTCCCTTTCCACTTCCGATATCATCTTCCTTTCACACTCCACTCTCGATCCCCATCTTCCTCCCTTATCCTACTCTCCCTTAGTTTATTCTCCCAAGTTTTATTCCTCTTCAATATTTAGCTTATTACATTGAGACATATGGAATCCTATTACATTGAGACACATGGCAGGTGATTGGATGTGATGTTTTAAGCATTCACAGGTTGACTAGGCGATGATTGGGAGACCAAAATATTACCAAGGCATGAATTTTTGTAAGGCATGAGAGCTACACTAAGGCTTCCATAAGTCCCTCTATTTAACACATGAATGGTAAGGGAGGCATATGCATTATAAACACTATTTTTTTCCCTTTCCCAAATGAATGTGGGACTAAGAAATGAAAAATCAAATCAAGCGACAAGATTTACCCATGAACCAGATCAACGACTCATAAGAAACAAACTTCCTAAGCACATATATTGAGTTCCTATTGTCCATTTTCGGCAAGCAAGACCTCATTGGAAAGGTAATTTGACAAGGGATATAATGGGAGATGTTTCAATGGATAAATTTGGCCATGATATTTCCATAAATTAAAATAACAGTGATCTCTCTTTTCATGGCTTGCTAGGAAATCTATTTGGAACCTCGAATTCTCGAGGCTATAAGTTGAGATACAAACTTCCAAATTTCACTGAAGATGACTCATTGGAAAGATATAATAATGAATAGGTTTCCATGGCTGAGAATTCATTTATTGTGCTTAGAAAATTAAAATACAGTCCACGTTTTCAGACATTCAACTTCAAATTTTGGAAATAATTTTTTTTTAAATAAATTTATAAAAGGATGAAGTGGGACCTACTTGGAGGAATGAATTTAAATAACCTAAATCCATTAATAAGTATTCAATCAAGAATTAATTAAAAAGGATTTACTCTTTATTCCAAAAATAAGAAGCATCTAGGAAACTTCTAGAAGAACATAAACCCTAACTGCTAGGGCAAAGCATTTCAAAGAAGCATTGGGAGCAGATTTAAGAGGAGGAGAGCACCATCAAAGGAGGGATAATATCATCATAATAGCATTGTTCATCCTTCAGTATGCAACCAACATTCTCATATGCAAATATGGATCTCTATTTTCTTGCTTCTTCTTCTGCTACATGATTTCTCTCAAGGCTTAGTGTTTGTATGTTTGAGACAAGGCCAAATTTTTGAGTTTATTTTATTTTATTTTATTCTTCTAGGATTCTAATTGAAATGTCCATAGGAGTATTTTACATCCATATATATGATTAATAATATATGCGTGGTTATATAATTGATTCATTGAGGTTTATTTCTTCTGTTTCGTAGGCTTTATTTTTGAACACTAGTCAATTAGTTTACTGAGATGCTTTGTAATGTGAAATATATTTTATGTATTGATGATCTAAAAATGAAGAAGACTTGAAAAACTTGAAAACTTATTGCAAGTGAATGTTATGTGTTTAAAGAAAAAGGATCAGTTTGCAACACATAAATTAAAGGATTACTTATGCAAATTATACATAGACAACAACATAATCAATGAACATAAACACATAAGCACAACAATTGATAAAGGAGTTCACCCCTCTTATGGGCTACATCTCCTGGTCCAGCTTCCAATGGATCATTATTATTAATTTCTCAAAAAGTGCTCAAAAACATGTATTACAATGCTCAAACTAACAAACCGACTGCTCCAATGGCTTCCCAGCATCCCAAAACCCCTGTCTGAGCTCTTTCGACACCTCAATTGGTCGAAAAATGAAGAAGTTAGGCCTCTTGGAAGTCTCCTTCTTCAAGCTTGTTGTCTTTGGTTCTACAATTCACACCCTTCTTCTTTGAACCTGGCTCACACGCTCATTTAAGCGCAAATACCCAGCACCGGGTGCAACCGCGCCAACGGTGAAAACCGTAGAATGGTTAAGGGCGCGCCAACCCCTAACCACCTCGGCACCTGGGCGTATCGCCATGTGACCTCACGTTTTGATAAAAGGTGGTTTAAGTGGTTACACAACCGTGTAACTCCCCCCGTGCTCCAACTCGGGGTCATATGCAATGTAAACAAACCATGGGCCATGTCCAAACCCCGCGCGCAAATGTTACAACCGCACACACCATATATATAACACGATTATATGAAAGTTAAACAACCACGGGCCATATGTTTAACCCATGCGCAAACGGTCAGCCAATATATATATAGCACGGTTATATGTTGTTCAATGGAACCATGGGTCGGGGTTAGGCCTCGACCCGCCCCCCTTTCCATTTAATACAATGAACCAACTTAAATATATATGCGTAGACATATATAACAAGAAACATTCGGTGGCATAATGGTTAGTGGAGGTTGGCAAAGGCTTTGTATAGTGGGGGAGGTCCGGGGGTCGAACCCCAGGGACTCCCATTACATTTTATATATGCATCATTAACCAGTCAATGAGGGACACATGGCGCCCATGGATTGGGCCACGTGTCCTCACATCATTCGCCACCAAAGGACACATGTCACTCCATGATTCGCCCACTGCTAACCAATGAATGCTTGCCACGTCATCCACCTGACACATCATCGTACGAACTATACGGTCCTGCCACATCAGACCGTACGGACTATACGGACTGTACGGATAGGTACAATCAGCATCAAATTTTTTCCTGTTTGTCTTGGCGAATAGATCGCGATATCTTATCCATACGGTGTCCATTTGACAAAGTAAATATACTGCCGAAATCAGGAAGACAAGACGGACGCAATGGCACTATTTTTGTTGCATTCCGAGCACTTTGAATTTTGAGCAAAATTTGATCCCCTGATCACACCTCCCCATTGGGAAGCTTTTGGACCTCCAAAAGACTATCTCATTCTATGTGAAGATGAGGGTATAGTTCCCTCACCCTTCCAATCTCAATCCACTTGGCCTTCCTTGGATTCGTCCCTTTAAGACCAACTCGCAAATACTCCACATTTCCTCGCTTCAAAGTTCGCATTCTCCTGTTAAGGATGGTGTCTTCCTGCAGTTTTGTTAGATACTCTGGAGAAAAATCATCTATGGAAGGAATCTGAACATGCTCTCCTTGATCATCAATCAATGGAGGCTCATACAACTTCAAATTCTCAACATTAACAACTGCATACATCT
>ML799118.1:43692-80571 GCA_009831015.1 Picea engelmannii | reverse complement strand
TAAAGGATTACTTATGCAAATTATACATAGACAACAACATAATCAATGAACATAAACACATAAGCACAACAATTGATAAAGGAGTTCACCCCTCTTATGGGCTACATCTCCTGGTCCAGCTTCCAATGGATCATTATTATTAACTTCTCAAAAAGTTCTCAAAAATATGTCTTACAATGCTCAAACTGACAAACCGACTGCTCCAATGGCTTCCCAGCGTCCCAAAACCCCTGTCTGGGCTCTTTCGGTACCTCAATCGGTCGAAAAATGAAGAAGTTAGGCCTCCTGGAAGTCTCCTTCTTCAAGGTTGTTGTCTCTGGTTCTACAATTCGCACCCTTCTTCTTTGAACCTAGCTCACACGCTCATTTAAGCGCAAATACCCAGCACTGGGTGCAACCGTGCCAATGGTGCAAACCGTAGAACAGTTAAGGGCGTGCAAGCCCCTAACCGCCTCGGCACCTGGGCGTATGGCCATGTGACCTCGCGTTTTGATAAAAGGTGGTTTAAGTGGTTACACAACCGTGTAACTCCCCCCGCGCTCCAGGTCGGGGTCATATGCAATGTAAACAAACTGTGGGCCATGTCCAAACCCTGCGTGCAAATGTTACAACCACGCGCACCATATATATAACACGGTTATATAAAAGTTAAACAACCACGGGCCATATGTTTAACTCGCGCGCAAACGGTCGGCCAATATATATATAGCACGGTTATATGTTGTTCAATGGAACCATGGGTCGGGGCTAGGCCCCGGCCCGCCCCCCTTTCCATTTAATACAATGAACCAACTTAAATATATATGCGTAGACATATATAACAAGAAACATTCGGTGGCATAATGGTTAGTGGAGGTTGGCGAAGGCTTTGTATAGTGGGGGAGGTCCGGGGGTCGAACCCCGCGGACTCCCATTACATTTTATATATGCAATCATTAACCAGTCAACAAGGGACACGTGGCACCCATGGATTGGGCCATGTGTCCTCACATCATTCGCCACCAAAGGACACGTGCCACTCCATGATTCGCCCACTGCTAACCAATGAATGCTTTCCACGTCATCCACCTGACAGGTCATCATACGAACTGTACGGTCCTGCCACGTCAGACCGTATGGACTGTACGGACTGGTATAGTCAGCATCAAATTTTTGCCTATTTGGCTTGGCGAACAGATCGCGATATATTCTCCATACGGTGTCCATTTGACAAAGTAAATATACCACTGGAATCAGGAAGACGAGACAGACGCAATGGCACTATTTTCGTCGCATTCCGAGCACTTTGAATTTTGAGCAAAATTTGATCCCCTGATCAATTGAACTCCTTAGAGAACTATTTCAGGGCATAAATTTAATGATTTCTTAAATTTTGGGATTTCTGAGTATTGTGCTCATCACATTCTTTTTTAGTTTAAATGCAATACTCACCTAAAAGTTCTTTGAAGCGATAAACACCATTTCACTCTATTTCCTGTGAGAAAATATGCTTGCATGTGTTTTAGAGGGATGTTTTTTTTTAAGCTAAAAAGGAAAGAAAATTATATTATATCACAATATAGTACAAAAAGGGTTGAACAGGGGGGTCTTCCAAAATAGGAAACTAGACCCCTGAACCATGTTCAAAACAACCAAGATCTTTAGAGTTGCAAGTTTTTATCCAAAGTTCTAGAGATTATCCCATAACTAAATCCTAAGAGTAAGATCCTAGGGCCGCTAAAAACATAACTAGAGACAAAATAGAACATACCAAAATATAATAGACTCTCAAAACCTATTGGGGAGTTGGCACATGCTTAATCCCCCTCCCATAGGTCCCGATGTGGCTCCCTTCTTCCTCCTTAGCTTGACGAACAACCTCTTCATTGTCCTCTGCCCGAAGTTGTTCATCCTCATCATCAATCATAATTGGACATTGGAGACATCTTGGAGGAGATCGGGAATCCTAAACTTTCCCATGTTGATCTGGGCACTGATATGGTTGATTAACCCTAAACTTGATGCTGTGCTAAGCCCTGCAATAAATCTCAAATTTCCCCTCCAAAATGTGAATAGCTTGGAGGATTTTGACATTATCTCACCTGGTTTCACTGACATCCTAGGCCACCAATGCCTTGACCATCCAATAGGATTCTACCATCCTAAATGTAATATAATAGATATAAAAAGTATGCAAAACATAAATAAAATGCTAGAAATGGCAGAATAACAACAATATAAGAAGAACAATCACCACAATAGCACTGAAATGATATAAGAATAATAAAAAAAATAAGACTTTGAATCTGAAAGAAATGTTCACGAGCCTCTTCGAGGGGGCAACCTCCAGTTGAGAAAATCTCTATTAAAATAATATACAAGCTATGGTTTTCATACCCTCGACTCCTATTTATACTAAATATGTCTATCAAAAGAAGCATCTAGAGGAAGATCCTTGTAGAAGCGGAAGCTTCTATTAGGTCTTCTTACATTCGACTTATTCTATTTTATTGATATTGACCTTTATTACATCCGAATATATTGTTCTACCTATGTGCGGGTTAGGACCCTAACATGTCCGCCCCCTTAAAAACAACCTTGTCCTCAAGGCTTGAGACGTGGAAATTGTTGTAGAATGGTAGTTCGTTCCCAAGTGGCATCTGCTGTAGTTGTATCTTTCCACTGGACTAACACTTCCTTGATGGTTCTTTGACGTAGGCGACGTTCATGCTGGTCCAAAACTGCTTTTGGTTGTAGCCAAATGGATCCTTATTTGGCTAACTCGGGAAGGTTGGTTTGAATTCGACACTTAGTTCCAATCACCTTCTTTAAGAATGAAACATGAAAAACATGATGTAGCTTAGAATGATTGGGCAAAGCTAACTGATAGGCCACCTATCCCACATGCTTGAGAACTATATAAGAACCATAGAATTTGGGCGCTAGCTTTTGACAATGCTCATACTTGAGGGAATTTTGCTTGTAAGGTTGCAGTCAAAGAAGCACCTGATCCCCTTCTGCAAATTGACATTCAGAGTGACCTTGATCTGCTTGTTGCTTCATGCGATTTTGTGCCATGACCAAATTCTCTTTGAGGGTACGGAGAATAGCCTTTGGAAATGTAATCGTTTGGTCAACTGCCTGGACCTTCGAGACACTAGGTAAGTATGAGAGAACTGAAGGTGGCTTTTGTCCATATACCGCTTCAAAAGGAGTCATGCGTGTAGTTGTGTGGTATGAAGTGTTGTACCACCATTTGGCTAGGGGTAACCATTGAGCCCACTGATTTTTCTTTTCCGAGGAAAAACACCTCAAATATCTTTCCAAAAACTTATTGACAACTTCTGTTTGACCATTAGTCTGGGGATGATAAGTTGTGCTGAGATGCAATTGGGTGACTTATAGCTTGAACAGTTCTTGCCAAAAATTGTTGGTGAAAGTTGGGTCACGATCATAAACAATAGAGTGCGGCATGCCATGAAGCTTGAAGACCTGATCCATGAAACGTTGAGCCACCGTGGATGTTGTAAATGGGTGTTGAAGAGCACATAAATGAGCATACTTGGAAAGGCGATCAACAACCACCATGATGATTGATTTATTTCCCAATTTGGGTAAGCTTGTAATGAAATCCATAGAGATATCCCTCCAAATAGCAGGTGGAATCAGAAGCGATTGTAGTGTGCTTGAAGATTTGACTGTTTCTCCCTTGTTGCATTGACACACATCACATTTAGCTACAAAATTACGAATGTCTTGTTTCATGCCATCCCAGAAAAAAGAGCTTTTGACCCTGTCATAGGTTTTGGTAAACCTGGAGTGCCTAGTTGTGGGTGTAGCATGAAGTTCAGAAAGTACCATGGATTTAAGTTTGGATTGTTTTCTTAACTACAAACAACCTTTGTATCGAACCTCATCATGGAGCCAAGAGTACCATAGGGAAGCTGGAGCATTGGATTGCAATTGTTGGATCAACTGTGAACTTTTGGGATCTTGTAGCCATTCCTGGCGGATGGCTCAGAGCCAATTTGATACAATGAAGGAAAGAGAGAAAAGGGATCCGTCATATTCATCCTTTCGAGAAAGTGCATCCGCAACCACATTGTCTTTTCCTCTTTTTTAAATGATCTCATAATCATATCCAAAGAGCTTGGTCACCCATTTTTGTTGCTCCGGGGAGGAAATGCGTTGTTCCAGGAAATACTTGAGGCTTTGATGGTCTGTCTTGATTTGGAAGCGTTGCCCAAATAGATAAGGGCACCATAGATCAACGACATGCAGAATAGCCAACATTTCCTTTTCATAGATTGATTTGCCCAAATTTCTTTTAGACAGTTGCTTGTTGGTGAATGCCAAAGGCCAACCTTCTTGCATAAGGGCAACAACAATTCCTTTCCCTGAAGCATCACATTCCAAGACAAAGGTATTTTTAAAATCAGGAAGGGCTAGGACTGGAGTGGTGCACTTGGCCATATTCAAGGTTTGAAAATCTTGAGTCGTGGATGGAGTCCAAGTGAAAGAGTTCTTTTTTAAGAGTGCAGTGAGAGGTGCTGCAATATTTCCACAATTCTTAACAAACTTGCAATAATAACATGTTAAGCCCAGAAATCCACACAAGCTTTTGAGAGTCTTTGGGTGATGCCAGTCTTGCATAGCTTCAATCTTTTTAGAATCCACCCAGATGTCGTCCTTGCCAACCAGATGACCCAAGTACTTGATTTCTAAGGTGCCAAAATAACATTTAGATTGTTTTAGGAAAAGTTGGTGCTGAGAGAGTAGATGGAGAACTAAATCCACATGGGCAAGATGGTCTGTCCAGGTTTTTCTATAGATGAGGATATCATCAAAGAAAACTAAGACAAAATGACGGAGAAAAGGATGGAAGACATGATTCATGAGGCTTTAGAAGGTGGAGGGGGCATTACACAAGCCAAAGGGCATGAAAAAAAACTCATAGTGGCCCTCATGAGTTCTAAAGGCAGTCTTGGGAATGTTTGCCTCTTTCATACATATCTGGTGGTAGCCAAAATGAAGATTGAGTTTATAAATAAATGGGCGCCACTCAATTCATCCAAGAGGTCATCAATGACAGGGATGGGAAATTTGTCTTTAATGGTAAGTTTGTTGAGGGCACGAAAGTCAGGACACACTCACCAAGAACATTCTTTCTTTAGAACTATGACCACAGGAGAAAAATATGGGATCGTACTAGGGCGGATAACGCCTGCGTTAAGGAGTTCATGGACCATTTTCTCAATTTTTTTTTTTGGTGAAGATACAGACGGATATTGGGAGGAAGGCTTCCCGAAACAAGGGGAATGGAATGATCATGAACACCACGGGAAGGAGGGAGTCTCTTGGGAGTGGAAAAGACCACTTGATGTTTAGAAAGGATGGATTGGAGGTCTTGTGGCACCGAGGGTGTCTTTGTTGCTTGTATGGCATGGAGTTGGGAAATAACACCAGAATTACCTTTTTTTATCATCTTTTCCATGCGATGGGAACTAATGATCTCAGGTCAACCGACGGTGATGCCTTGGAACTTATATTGTTGGCCCTCTTGGTCGAATTGCATGGTTAATTCCTTAAAATCCATGATAATGGGACCCAAAGTACTTAGCTAGTCTGCACCCAACACAATGTCACAATCGCCCATGTCGATAGAAAACGTATGAGATTTGAGGTGGTAGTCACCAATTTGGAGACACACATTTTTACAACGCCCTCCACATTTCATGGAGCCACCAATGGCAATCATGATTTGGAAATTATTGATGGCATGGATGTAGCAATGAGTTTCTTGGGCAATGCAGTGATGAATAAAATTATGGGTGCTTCCACTATCAACCAGAATGATGACCTTCCTATGCTTGATGTAACCGATGAGCTTGAGGGTTTGGGGAGAAGAGAAGACAGTGAGAGAATTTAGGGAAATGACCGGTTCTACTTTGGGAGGATCTGAGGGAGGGGTTATATCAGTGGTTTCAGGTGACTCAGACAAATGGGGAGTTTCAACATCCTCTTCCGAAATATCCTCTGAGATGGCCATAAAAATATTTTTTTCCTTACACTTGTGGCCTGGGAAATATTTGTTATCACAATTATAACAAAGGCCTTTGAGTTGGCATTCAACCATTTCGGCCCTGGTCAATTTTTGGATCTTTAGTGGAGCGGAGGGAGTAGTGGGATTTATTGGTTTAGTGCGAGGGATAAAGGAGGGTTTCTGGTTTTGAGAAGATATAACCTGTTGTGATTCTTTAGATCTTTTAGTAGCCTCCACCCAACTCTGAGGCCAAGCCATGATGACATGGGCCTGAATCTCATCCTTGAGGCCACTAATAAAACACTCTCGGAAAAAGGCATCAGACATGCCCTCTCTCTGAAAATCCATGCGCTCAAAAGAAACTTTAAAGTCTTCCACTATTCCTGATTGTTTCAACTTTGTCAAATGACCCAAATGGTTGGCGTCAGTGTCAAAGCGTTCATAAAGCTCTGCCACAAATTGTGTCCAAGAAATATACCCTTGACGAGAAGTTTTTTTCCATTTCCACCATTGCCAACGTTCTTGATCTAGATGGCGAACACCATACCGGAGTTTGTCCAAGTCATCTATAATGTCGTATAAAGAGAAATAATGTTCCATTTGGGTTACCCAACCAGTGGGATCCGAGCCATAAAATTTGGTCACATCCACCTGTGGAAGGCGTAGGTCATGTTGAAAGTGATGGTGATGAAAGTTAGAGGAATGTTCAGCTTTAGTATCTGAAGGTGGGTTAGATAAAGGGTTATATGTAGGGATATGCATCTTGGTGTAGAGCATCGAAACGATAGATTCAAGATGGGTAGTCAGGTCTTGTTTGATTTCCTCCATTGAGGACTGCATGGATGTATTGAGGGCGACAACATTGGCACTGAGTTTTTTCACTTCTTGTTGGGTCTCGGTGAAATTAGATTGCAAGGTATTGAAGTGAGGTTCTAGGTCTTGGATACGGGTTTGGGCCATGATGATGAGGAAACTGAAATGGGGCAAGTGGGGTAAACAATTTTGCTGAAAAATGATATGTATGAATGTGATAAGGGCGAAGAGATGAATCCAATGGAATAGGTCTCAAATAATAGTTATAATCCGGTCTGAAGAATACTGTAGTAATGAAATGCCCAAATGCTTAACCAAGAAGAAATGTGTAGTTATTTGGAAACTTGAACACAATTGCACGACAAGAGATCTTGTCTGCTTTAATTTGTTAATGTTTATGTTTTCAAGGGTTCTACAAACAAGGGTTTTCTCTGTGCTATAGCTCTTTGATATACGTTCAGGGTCTAACAATAGTACTTGCCCCAATATCTCAGGGCACTAACTAAGGAGGATAGACCGTACCCTTAGTCGTACTACCCGACTACCCAAATACTAGAGAGTATCTTCCTGAGTGTTGTTCTCGATGGCACTATAGAATTCAGGCAGTCGATCGGTTTATCTAAAGAGGGCTTCAGATAATATAGGCCGATACGTACACATGTATTGTCTGATGCGCTACCACTCGAAGGGGTACCAACAGGGGTTACAAGGGTGGCCAACAGATGTGCGCTTAAGTACCACTTATATTTCCTATGTGTATGAATCCCTCAACCATAGGTTTATGCGCGTAACGACAGATCTCAGTGGCTTAAATATGCCGGAATACGTCTCTACCCTAAAAACAAATTAACCCACACTTTCTATCGAGGAAAGTGCTCTGATACCACTTGTAATATACCAGATATAAAAAGTATGAAGAAAAGAAATAAAATGCTAGAAATGGCATAATAACGACAATATAACCAGAACAATCACCACAATAGCACTGAAATGATATAAGAATAACAACAAAAATAACACTTTGATTCTAAAAGCAATGTTCACGGGCCTCTTCGAGGGGGCAACCTCCAGTTGAGAAGAGCTCTATTACAATAATATCCAAGATATGGTTCTCATACCTTCGACTCCTATTTATACTAAATATGTCTATCAAAAGAAGCATCTAGAGGAAGATCCTTCTAGAAGAGGAAGCTTCTATTAGGTCTTCTTACATTCGACTTATTCTATTTTATTGAAAGGCCTTATTAATATTGACCTTTATTACATCTGAATATATTGTTCTACCTATGTGTGGGTTAGGACCCTAACACTAAAGTACCAGGTATCTTTGGTCTAAGGGTTTACTGGGTCTACCACCCACTTGGACGATTCATTTATTATCTTGTCTTTCCTGGTCATCCTACATTGGGATAGAACTCGATCCTTGATGGCATCCGTCGATAGAATTTCATCCATTGAGAAATGGACCCAAAATCACTCCTCTGCGGCTTAGGCTTCCTTCTCTGCTCTCAAGAGGAGGCCTTGACCCCTTGATGAGGAATCTTCCTTGTCATGGTGGCCTATCGAGCACCTATTATTATTCTTCTTCTAGCAGTGGGCCATTCTCTCCCCCGACCTGATCCTACATTTTAGACTTAAAATCAATAGAAGGATTGACAGAATGAAAATACGAGAGAATATCAATATGAGGCTCCTATACAAACTTCCTTCATATTTATCCCTAAAAACCAAATCATTAAAATTACTAGGATAGTACTCGTAGTAGGGAGCCTACTCCTAAGGTACATCTTGCAAGTTTCCATAATGGCTAGGTAGATGATTGGACTCTTTACCATCGATATTGAGCCATCGAGACTGTTCGCACTGTGTGGATGCTCCATCAATTGATTATTGTCTTGGCACTTTGTACTGGTACCATGATATTTTTTATTGGCAACATGCTGCATCATAATTGTAAAAGTCCTGGAACGTCTAAGCATTGAACTTCCTCTATATGTTTCCATCATATTCGGTAGGGAGTGGGTCCTCATTTTCATACATGGGCACAATTTTCCATCTTTTCTCCAGGTTCATATCGAGATACGATCCACCTACATGGATGAGGACCCTCCCTTCTGTTGTACCTTTGATCCCTATCATAGGCCACCTATCATCCTGCCATGTTTCATGATGCAGACCTGTCTCTAAGGAGGTCTACCTAGCTAGCTCGAACTTGACCCTCCACATGGTTAGGTTGGCGTGGAAACATCTATGGACCTTCTCTTCCATCCCTTCTGGAAGTGGGTCCCCTGGTCACCAAATATGATGCAACTCCTACAACATGACACCAAGGTTGCCCATGCATTTGACCACCGAATTTTCCTTTCTTCTGATCTTCTCTGGGACGATGGTCGTTATAGAGGTAACCATGCCCCAAGTTTAGAGAGATCATGGATCAGCCTCCAATGATGAGGAACCTTATTGAACTTCACCCCATTCAATATTATTGAGAGGCCTATGATAATCAACTAGGAGTCACCTTCTATCGATAGGGCCAAGAAGCCATGATCCTTGGATAACACTATTCCTCGATGGAGCCTTGTCAATTTGGCTACGTTGTTTGTTGATATCCATAGGTTGAACACATAGACTAGGATTACTTATTTGTTGTGGTCCCTAAAGAGTCCTCCTACTCCTTTTGGACCGAGATTCCCCTTCATCGTGCCATCAAAAATTGGTTTTATAAAACCAACATGGGAAGGAATCCAGTGGTCACAAATCCGATCTTTCCCCACTTTCAGAGCCAAATAATTATGGTTAAGACAGGACCACAGATTCCTATTTTTGAATATGGTTTCCTTAGAAACTTCTAGCTATAGATCTTGGGCTAACCATGGAGTTACACCAATGGATTCTTTCACATTGATGCTAACGATTTCCCATATTTGGTTCCTGGTAAGGGATTTATATTTGAAAATTCATCGGTTCCTTTCTCTCCACACATTCCACATGAGAAATCTTGGAAATATCTCCTAGGCTACGTTAATGATTGGTTTGTTGAATGGTTTAGTGCTCCAAAATTCTATAGTTTCTATCACATTATGATTTTTTAGGTCTTTTCTTCAGAAATTAGCAACCCCTTGATCCCAGAGATGCATCATAAATTTATAGTTTCCTAGAAGGTGGTCAAGAGTTTCTTTTGTTTCAATACATAGGGTACATCTCGAAGGTCATACAATTCCTTTTTATAGGAGATGATCCCAAGTTAAAATCCTTATGTTCACTACAAGCCATAGGAAAGTAGAAATTTTAGGCCAGTGGGAATTCAACCAAATTTTCCCCCATATTGGGAAGTTTTGGATGACCCCAGGGTCTTGCAAGGATAAGTATGCCTCTTTTACTCTGAAATATCCATCTCCTAGATGAACCAATATGATGAATTCTTCCCCATATCTGACCTCGACCTAGAGATCTTGCAATATTATTGAGGCCATATCTTTATTCTACTCATTCCACTTAATTCACCACTCTTCTATTGGCTTCCAAGTTCTTATGAAAGGGTTGTAGCTTGGTGGGTTGGTTTTCCAATAATGGTCCATCTTCACCCATCTGATGCATTCCATGGTAAGGCGGAGGCCTTGATACTTGGCTTCAGCCCCTAATATTGGATGTTGTTCCCATGCCTCATCCTAGAAGAGGGCCAAACACCCATTATTTACTTCCCATAAGCACTGAGATTGAACCAAATCACAGTTTCACCAGGCATTATTCCAAATCAAAGAACCATGTCTGTTTTCTTTAGCTCTGATTAAGCTCTGAAGAGGGATTCTAGGAATGTACTTAATCCTCCACAACCTAGCCCATAGGGTTGAAGGATATTTTATCCATCTCCACCAAAGTTTCACTACCAAGGTAGTGCTAGAAACTTGGTGGTCCCTGTTATGGAACGTTTCCCCTACAGACAAGTGAAACTTCCCTTGGATTTCTAGACCCCTATACCAAGACATAAAATGTACAAGTGGACACTAACATCCCTTTAAATGCATCTAGAAAAATCGAATTGAGAAGGAGAGAAAGAGTATGATGTACCTTTTTCGACGCATGTCCTTGCTGCTTTCAATCCTTGAGCTTGATCTTCAAAATCCCCGGCACAAACTGAGATCCTCAATGGAAAACAAAGAGAAACAAATATATCCTACTCTACTTGATTAGACATTAAAAGTTTATCTACAAAGATTAGAACAACAATAAAAAAGAAAATGCAACGAGACATCAACTTGAAGGAAATAGGACAAGTATATATTGAATGAGAACCAATAAGAAGATACTTATAGACCATGATTGATGCTGCAACAACTTCTCCAAGCTCTCCTCATCCATCCCTTGCACAAATGAATCAAGATCAAAATGATGATTCTTTATTTATTTCTCCTCCCTTTTCACCATGGAAATGCCTCTAATTTATAAGCTTTGAGAGGCTCAACCACCTTGAGTATTTTTGGAATTGGTTGAGGATATCACTCCATAAGTTACGATTTCTTCCTTAGATAGAGCCATAGAGTAGGGCTCAAGCCAAACAAACCCCAACCTTTCATAGTTGTCCCTTAGAAGAAGGTGGGATTCACCATGATTCCCTCAACCAACAATGGAGCCCCCTTAAAGTTGAATACAGAGCACCATGGCACCCCCTTAGCATGGCATAGGGAGTGTCGATGTTCCCTAAGCATGGACAGGGGAGTGCCAATCTTCTTAAATTCCTAAGAATGGTCAAAATCCCAAGTGAAAAAGTATGTTTTGACTGGAAAATGATGGGGATTTTCCTTATAACATGATTTAGGGGTTGTGAAAAGTGTTTCCATGGTGTCAATTGTGTTTTGACACTTACCAAAAGTGTATGAGGCATGTTACGACACTTGAGACACTTACAATGTGACGTTTGCGCCAAACATGACACTTGTGACACTTAGAATGTGATGTTTGTGCCATGTGCGACACATTATGCAAGTGTGGAAATTTGATGTGTAACAAATTCCCCCCCAAAGTGTGAAGTCAAAAGAGGAAATTGATGGCCCAAACAATTTATAGAATCTTCAATGCAAGGGTGATGGAACCAGAGAACCTGGTAGAGGATGAAAACAATCATCAAACAATATATGTTTCATTCATGAGGAAGGCATACCTATTATTGGAATATAAATGACTCAAAGCATGGTCGTCAACCAATACATTGCAGATCCATAATGATATTGATTATGTAGATGGCCACCAAAGATACAATGTGGATCTAGTCTTCCATGACATGACTTGATTGCATCCACAATAGAATACACAATGGAGCTATGATATGACAAGAACATAGCCATGGACCAATACAAAGTGGATCTATGTATATCATTCAAATGATCTCCATGACAACCTTGGCAAAGTACAAAACAAGGTGAGTACTTGTTATGGAAAATTTTACCTCACCCCATGAAACTTGCTTGGATGGCCTTTCCATTTCCCTCTACAGACTTGAAGTCCCTTCTTGTACCTTCTAGAGCCAAAAAACCATATTTTTCCACATATACGCGCCCTACCAATTACAAAACATGCGTATACGCAGGTTGCACCACTACAACTCATGTACATCGAGTTTGGTGCTCAAAATTAAAAATTCTATCAGGTTTCCATGTCACGTCACGAGATCCATGATCCTTGACCTTCCATATACTAGAAACGTTCTGAATCAACCCTTTAGTTCCACTTGAAGGCTATAAATTGAGCCATATCCAATCCATGGAGGAGAGAATTCAACTTTTGAGAGCAAAGATACTCTGCAGAAATTTCACTCCACATTGAGTCTGCATCCCTTTATCCTTGAAAGTATGAACACATTGTTCAGCCCCCAAGCTCCTCCTTCTTTGATGGAGAACCTCATTGTCTCCTTCATATGAGCTTGACTTTGGTGGATGATTGAAGTGGTGGAGGCCTAGTTGGAGGGACTTAGTTTCTCGGTTCCGATGTGTGTCATTACATAAGTTTGTCACTTATACACTTTTGTTGATCATTTTTAATAGAAATGCTCTTTTCTCGTCCAATTGATATCTTGCAAATATTTGAATTATTATTCCATGGGCATATTTGTCATGAATGTTAATTTATTATTCTATTTTTTATGCTAACATTATATATTATCACCATATGCTTGCATATCTTGGTTGTTGAGGACAAGTTGCAGGTATAAATCTTTTAGTTGCATTCTCAATGATGGTCTTCATTGAATGTTCGGACGAGGTAGGCTCTTGTTCTTGTCCTGTTAGCATTTCATTTATATAGAATACTTGGGATTAGAGTTTATTTTTGCATGTAATTCCGTTTTTTTTTGTTACCCCATGCCATAGAGTGATTTTCCTCGTAACTGTACTCAACCCAGGATCTTCGTCTTGATCCTAGAATAGTATGATTCTATCCATGTGAATAAATGTTTTGATGTTGAACATGGTAGAAACCGCTTGATTACTGGTCATTGGTGTATACCGTTAACAAGCGCGAGGGAAATCACCAATGATGTCAATGAATCCCAAGGTACCTATATTACATTCCTACGAACGTGAATAATGATTTGAATTCAAACATCCATGGAATCAATCGATCATGGGTCATTGATGTAAACCTAGTGTCAAAAGTGAGGAGGCCTACCATTGAGGCATGCAGGTTCCAAGGTACTGTTGTGTTTCTAAGTTGAAATCCTAGATAATGAGATGAATTCGACAGGAAAAGACTCGTCAAAGGAGGGGCCTTTATATATCCCCTATCATAGAAATGAAACCGTCATAGGAAAGTGATATGAGATGGTGGATTAAATGAATATGGAATGACACAAGAATGGAAAATGGTAATATTGTAGATGGTTGGTATGAAATGGAAAAACTCCCTTGAACATTATGAGGCACAACAAAATACTTGGAAGCTTTGATTCATTTAAGAAATGGACCAAAACATAGTGCGGCAATCACTGGGGCACTCTTCGGGTTAGCCAAAGGAGTAACAAGACTCGTGGGATTGGTGTGACTCAGAGATGAGTGAATTAACCAAATTTAAGGTGAGATGCAAACATGTGCCATGGTCAAGGGTGACAATGAAATCTTCCTTAATGGTTTCAAGACACTTGACCCACTTCCTTCAATTTTTTCCCCCATCCAGATATATGAGTACCTATTTATTGTTTAATGAGTTCGAGGAGGATAACAAGTTCTCAACATAACTCACCTTTGGTAAGTTCCTCTTCCAATGTTTAGCGAATAGGAATAGGTAAGGGTTTGTTCCCAGATGGGCCCTTCAATGTATGGTTTTACGAGTCCAGAGAAGGAAAAATTTGTGTTTTTTCATGTTTAGGGAGTTTGAAAATAACTTAAAGAAAACTACGTGGATGTTCTTTTTCGTAATTTTAGTCTCCAAGGCCCGAAAAAGCATAAAATAATAAGAAGGAGAACTCTTCTAACAAAAGAGGTCAGAGTATTCTTTTTTTGTATTTAGTCTGTTGGGACTGAAAAAGGGTTAAACTATCGCCCAATAGATGACTCTTCATGTTTTAGTGAGCTCGAAGAATGACGATGTATGCTTGAAAGGATTGTATGGTCACCAAAAAAAAATTGCCTCCTATGTTCCTATATTAAAAAAGACATTCTGGGAAAACATTGTCAGGAATTCCTTAGAAAACAACGAAAATTGTGGAAAAAACAAATAAAAGGAAATATTAATGTGAAAAAGGTTCAAATTAAACTAGTTTGCAAGTGGTTAAAAGTCATTTGGGTGAAAAATTTTAGTTCATTTCACCTTTCATTTTCACTTGCCTCTTTCACTTAGTTTTTCCATTTGGAGCATTTTTTTCCACCGTCAATTGAGTGAGATTTGGACCATCTTCCTTTATTATGTCTAGACCATGATGGTAGTCTAATCCTCCTCTTTCATTTCCATGTTTGCATTGTGGTTTTCATGCATTTTTCAAGCTTTTTGGGCCTTTTGGGAACCTCCATGGCGCCCTACAAGATCGATGCTCCCTTAAGATATCAAGGGGGGGGGGGGGGTTGGCACCAGGATAGATCTTGGTGCCATGGTTCTCTTGAAAAGGGCACGCTGACACTTTGAAATGGCCTGCAAGGGGGTACCGAGTGCAAAACAATTTTTTTTTTGCCTTTTTTTACTCATTAAGAAAGCATTTTTTTGACTTGGGATCATGACTAATGAAATTTAATGATGTTTGGAAGGTGTTTTATAGTCAATATGATGTATTGGAAAGAACGAGAGCATGTAAATGATGATTTGACCACATAGCATGAACCTCAAACAAGGGCGACACTTCGAAATTGTGGCTTGTTAAAAATTTTCAAGATCAAAAACATGATGAAGGAGGTGCTTCTCCTTGAACACATGATATGGCTATGGGATGAAAATGAACATGTTTTCTTAGTAGGATCTCATTCTCTGAAGATTTATATTGAGGATGTATACTTTCTGACAAGGCTCTCCAAGTAGGGGCACCCATCATTTTGTCTAGCCATTAGACTACAACATTACAAGATGAGGATTACCTTGTGCGATATTGTAGGCCGAGATCCCACAAGGAAAGTGGTAGGATTGAAATGAAGGACGTACGAGACCTTTCTTTGTGATCCATACTATTCACCATTACCAAACTGGCAGGAAGCACCCGTCCTCACCTAGCTTCCAAATCATAGATGGCATACACAATTGAATTCCTTGAGCTGAAGATCTTCAATTGTTTCTCCCTGAAGGGGTACAATGGGATGCATTAGGTATTCTAAAAAATGTGACCTTGTAAAAGTATTTTTGATTTTTTATGATATATATTTATTTTGTGGTACAGTGAGGGATCTAAGCATATTTGTTTTTTTTCATCATGCAGACTGAGGGATGGCATGTCCAGTTGGGATGTCATCATTTGGACGACACGGTGGTGTTCAGGTACTGACAGAGGCAGGTGGCAGAGCCAAAAGACTTCATGAGGTATCCCTTCCATGAGGACTCAGGGGGCTTACCATGGGTATCCCTTCCATGAGATTAAGCGATGTTCCCTATCACCTCCAGAGGCACACAGTGGGTGTACTAGATGGTCTCATCCATCTGATGCGGTAAGTATCTAGAACAATGATGTGTTACCGTGAGCACAATGTAGTATAGGAAGACGAGTAGAGTCTCCTGTCTTAGTGTAGTCTTATTGCGATGATGTACGTGAATAATAGCCCACATTTTTCCCTTCTATGTAATTTTTTGGACGATGTTATGGAAATTTTTTGCTACTTGTACACACACACACACACACACACATATATGGGTTTTGTCTTAGCTACTTATTTTTTAATGATGCAATGTTTTTTTTATATATATTTTATATTCATGCTTTATGATCTTGAATATTCATCTATGTGTGAGATGCCAATCCAACATATAATTTCCTAACGAATTTGTAAGGAAATTAAGTTCTCTTGGTATGTGTTGGTATTCTAGGTAAGTAGAAAAGCTTTCGAGACGATGAACCCTTAAGTAGAGACATAGCAATATTGGATTGTGGATAGTATAAATGTTATTAAGTTGACAAACCACAAGTTGGGAATCAAGACTAATGATTATTTGAAATATTTCAAGAGAGGCGACCTCGGTCAAAATTCCAATTATTGCATGATATTCTGCAACATTATTGGTTGCAGGTCCAAGACATATCCCTCTTGAACTTACCAACTCACCAGAATGGTAAATGATCCAAGCAACATACGCTAAGTTCTGGGTATGTCTTCTAGCACCATCTACAAATAAAAATGCATGGGGAAGGAAGGTGGCATATGCAAATTCAAGCATAAAGAAGGGTATAAGCAGCTAAGGATGAAACAAAACTCTTACACGCAAAATTAAAGACACACCAAACCAAAACGTATGGTATAAGAATGTACAAAGCACACATGCAATATTTTCTAACCATAGTAATTTTTCAAAAAGCCCATTGCGAGGCTCGTTGAGAGGGATTCCATCATAATCAATTAACTCGTAGGAACATATTTGTAGCACATGTTTTACGATGAAAGGTCCATGCCACATATGTTCTCATTTTCCTGCTCCAAGTTTATCATGGTCTTAGTCATAGATCGGGACTAGATCTCCTTCTGTGAAAATGCAAGGTCAAACAAACTTATCATATTGGGTTTTGATACATTTTTTATTTGTCTCACTAATGAGAGAAGCATCATAATGGGTCTCATCCAGCTTCGTTAGATACATGAAACATTCCTCTTCAATAGAGGTGTTGGGTAGGATCTCTACGACTAGTTTCAGAGATGGAATTTCACATTCAATTGGAAACACCGCTTCTAACCCATATACCAATTGGAAAGGTGTAAAACTAGTGGCAGGTTTGATGGAAGTTCAATAAGCCTAGAGTGTTGATAATAGTTGTAAATGCCAATTAGTTTTTTTCACCCGCACCATGCATTGAAGCATTGTTTTAAAGACTTTGTTAATGGATTCAACTTGCCCATTGGCTTGAGGATAATATGGGGATGAGTTTTCATGTTGAAAACCTAATTTGGTACGCAACTCACTCATCATATCATTTTGGAAATGAGATATGTGATCAGTTAGATAGATCATGGGAATCTGAATCTAGTGATGATGTGATTAAATATGAAAAGATCCACAGTTCGTCCATTGCTTAAGGATGTAGGAATAGCCTCAGCCCATTTAGTAAAATAATCAACGGTGACAATAATATAACCATGCCCCCCTACTGAGGTAGGCTTACATTGTATGAAATCAATGCCCCATTTTGCAAAGGGGTTGATGAAAACGATTTGATGTAGCGGAGAAGGGTGGGTACGTGTTTTATTTTGAAATATTTGACAGGGTGGGCATTTGTTTACGACCTCAATATAGTCTTTGAAAATGGATGGCAAAAAAGAACCTGCACGTAATATCTTCTAGGCTATAGCCATCCCAGAGAGATGACCACCAAAATATCCTAAGTGACAATCATTTAAGACACACTCAAGCTATTTGCAAGTTAAACAATGTCGTAGAACAATATCAATACCGCGATGATATAAGTGTCGCCAACAATAAGGTAATATTTTGAATGATGTTGTATACGACATCGTTCATCACACGTAAGATATGGGTGGAAGCATTGGGTCTGGATATATAAAAGAATGTCTCTGTACCAGGGATGATACATAATGATAAGGAACAATGAATCATCAAGAATGGAATCAGTGGGCTTAGTTTCCTCATCGGTATGGGGAAGGTCGCAAATCAACTCGACAAAAACCAATGATTTCTTTTCTTTAGATTTGGTAAATTTGAGATCAAATTCCTGAAGAATGATGATCCATTTTGAATATTTTCCCCCAAGTACTTGATGAGTCAATATGTGGTACATGGGGTTCGATTCAACAATAACCATGGTTGTGCGAAGTAATATGTAGTGTCAAAATATTTGGAGAGTGATGACTACTACCAAAGCCAAGTTTTCAACATGTGAATATTGAAGTTTGGGACTTGAAAGAATCTTGATTAAGTAATATATCACATGTTCTTCACCATCGTCTTCCTCTTGAACTAACACCATGGAAATAGTGGAAGTGGAGGAAGCCAAGTAAAGGATATAATCTCTCGTATATTTAGGAGGGTGTAACAATGGTGTATGCATTAAAGAATGTTTGAGAGTGTTGAATGAGTGTTGAGAAAGTTCATCCTAGATGAAAGGGATGTCCTTCTACAACAATATCATGAATCCTTTCGTGATTTCTGCGTAATTGCATACAAAATTGCGTAGAAATTTTTCCTTCCCTTGTAAAATTTGGAGTTTGGTAAGGTTGTTGGGAGGAGGTAAAGCCAAGATAGATTTTACTTTCAAGGGATCCAACCTAATACCATATTTGGATACCACGAAACCTAGGAGTCTCCTTGATTCGACAACAAAAATACATTTGTGGGGATTCAAGTGTATGTTGTAATGCCGACATATAAGAAAGATCACTCTCAAATGGTCAATATGATATTTTTGATTAGCCAAATGAGATGGAAAGTTAATGAGGTATGGTTCAACAATATGTTTGATATCGTGGAAAGCGTACGATATAGCCCGCTGGAAAGTGGCTCCAACATGTTAAGGCCAAACGATAGTTTTTGATATGCAAAGGTTCCCCATGGGAAGATGAAGGTTGTTTTGTGTTGATCAGCTAGTAAAATATCTATCTAGTTATATCCTAAGAAGCCATCCATAAAAGATAAAATTATGCTTTCGATGAAATTATCAATAATTTGGTCGATGAAGGGTGTAGGGTAATTGTCTTTCAAACAAGCCTTATTTAGATCCTTATAGTCGACGCAAACTCAAACTTTCCCTTGTTTCTTTGCAACCAAAACATTGTTAGAAACCCATTTGGTCATAGCTATAGGATAGATGAAACTAGATTTCAATAGTTTTTCTTCTTCTTCCTTTATTGTCATAGTTTTCTTAGGATGGACATGGCGAAGTTTCTGTCATATAGGTTTGGCTCCAGGGTAAGTTTTAATTCCATTTACAACAATCGAAGAGTTGATCCCTGACATTTCTTTATGGATCTAGGAAAGAACATCGTGGAATTCCTTAAACAAGGTGGTGTAGTTTTGAATCTTTTCAGTTGAACAATTCACACCTAATTGTATGTTTTCCATGACACCTTCTTTTTCTGATATGTATACATTGATGGTTTTCAATATATTTCCTAAATTTCCCTCGGAGATAGTATCCTGAGAAAGTATCAGAGATTGAGGATTATCGACAATATCATATGGAAATAAATATTGATTATCTTCCTCGATTTTATCCAAACTTGGAAGAAAGGATGAGAAATGGTGGTTATCATCCCAAGGTGAATCTTTGATACTAATAATTTCCATTATGGATTCTTCGGATGGAAAAATCCGTAGGATGCAATCAAAGGTCGACAATAAGGAATCCAACCAAGATGGTAATGAATAAGAATTGTTCGTCACCAGATGTTGGTCATCGATTGAAGAAGAGGTGGATTGAATGACATCATATTAATCCTCAGCTGGACTAAGTGGCATAACATCACCTAGTATATCAAATTCCAAAGGACTAGGCACAATTCAAGGATCAGGTGATTCAAGGGATTGATGTACCGGGGTCAAAATCATATTCACCGTTGCGATATGCTGTGAAGTTTGAGGGACTAGTGAGGGGAAAGTGCCCATGAGAAAAAATTATTTCAATAGATGGACCCCCCACACTCTCGTAACTAATTGTTGAGTCCCCTGAAAATAGGATATTGTTGGTAGTTTGGTTGCGGGCATCATGTGTGCAACGATCTAATTGATCGATGGTAACTATTTTTCCTTGATGAGGAAACTTGACATATCAAAAAACTAAATATGCCATGATAGTCATAGCGTAAAACCAACTTCGTCCAAGCAAAAAATTATAATCTNAGAGTCCATGAGGTCTGAAACCTCATCCATCAAATTATTTCAACATGGTAGGAGATTTATTAAGACTTGGTGATTTAAGACTTTTCCAGTAGGCTAAAGACATGATGCAGGTCAATTCTCCTTCATCCAATACAGTGCAATGAATGTGTTGATTGTTAACAACAACTTCAATTTGAAATGAAAGTTGGTGAGAGAGCCTCGATTTATAATCATCCAGGTTAAACGTGATAGTATTGAATGAATCCTTATCTACATCTCCAATGGCCGCCAAGAGAGTCCTACGCTGACTAGGGTAGTTTTGCAGAACTTCGAGTGCTAACATCGCACAAGGTGCTTGGGCCAGATCTTCAACTATGTTGTAGTTTTGGGAAACATGAGAGTTGAGATTAAAGGTCGAGTTTTGAATCGTACTCTTTGGAGGACGTAATATAGTGTCAATTTTTTGTTTCTCAATATAGAGAGGTCCATATGGAGGGGTAATGGAAGTGGAAGGTGGATCAGTCACAATTCCATTAGTTACACTCTCTTTACCTATTTTCCCGGGAGGTGTGTCATATGTTTTTGTCCTAGTGGTCAAATATACACCATTTAACATATAAATATGTGCACTTGAGGAAGAATCCTCTTTAGGAGGTGCAGTATTTTGCAAAGCCATTAAATATTTCTATGGAAAAGGATGTGTCAAAACAACGAGTTTGGAATTTCCTTTGATGAATTTGGATACCTCATCTCGATGAGGACAATCTCTTGTGTAATGATCTTCGACACATATGAGACAAGTAAATTTTGATTTTCATTGTTTTTTCTTTTCAACAGTAGGTGGAAGTGTTTGTGTTTTTGGATTTTTTGTTTGATTTATTTGTATTCTTCTTTTTCCCTCCAGATTGCGGTGGTGAAGTAGATTGAATTGCATTCACCTCAGATATTTTAGTTGGGTAGGAATTAGATGGGACAAAATAATGCACTGTAGACAAGGTAGGTACTCAATTATTTGTAGACCCAATAGACTGTGAGGCAGGCTGAGTTTTGACAGAACCGATAATTCCATCGGAATGAGCGGAAGATGATGGTTTGGATGGATTGGTTGATGTACATGGAGAATTTGGGATCAATTCGTATAAAGTACCAGATTGGGAAAACACCAAATCCAAATATTGGGTGCAAGAAATAGATTCCTATTCTGTAATAGCCTCCCATTGCCACATCACAAGCAATTAGTGGTAATAGAGATTTCATGAACCATTCTACCAACAACTGGTCATGGACGATAGTTTTGATCAAATGTTGTCGTCTTCTCCACTCATGAATATGATCGGAAATGTGTATGGAGTTGGTCTGATGAAGGGAGGTAAAAAGTTTTGTGTTGGTTTCATATCTAATTGGCAGTTGAAAATGGGTGAGGAAAGACGTTGAAAGTGAATTGAAATCTTGAAAAGATCCACATTGTAATTCAATATACCATTTTTCCACGGATTGCCTAAGAGTACGTTGGAAAAGAAGAAATCAAATAGAGTCATCCATCAAGAGTTTGATGAACACCAAAGATGAAATTTCATGACATGGTTATTTAGATCTTCTCCAGGTTTACCATCAAACTTTGGAATATCTGATGGTAACTTGGCAGGAATTACTGGCCAGAAGGGAGAGTGCAATATGGGATCATTTTTCAATCTCAATAGGTCCGGGAGATCTAAAGTAGCTAGAAAAGATAATTGTTGATTACTTTGAGGATGATACTGGTGAGGTATGGGAACACCAGTAGGAATATAAAATGGTTGTTGTGGGAAGTTCTATCTAGAAATTCCTCCCATAGATGGTTGTTGAGTATTTTGGTCAAAAAATGAAGGATTCATTTGTTGGGGAAATTGGGAAAAAGATGAAGGAAAACCAATTTGACTCCGAGGAAGATAATTGGTTTGACCCTGAGGAGGATAATTAGTGTAACCATATGGAGGATAACCAGTTTGACACAGAGGAGGGTAACCAGTTTGACCCTGATGAGGAAGGATGATTAACTCAGAGGACCCCAAGTAGCATTCAGGACACCTGGGAATGGTTTTCCAAAGTACAATCCTGAATGGTTAGGATTTAAATATCTTCCTTGTGGGGTTGGATTAAAATATCCTCCTTGAGGTAGTGGATTAAAAGATCCTCCTTGAGGCGGTCCCTCGGTTTGTTTTAGCTTTACGAGACAAAAGAACTTGAAATTTCCCCCCTGCCATAGGTTGGGTAACGACTGAGACTTGTCCACTAAATGAAAATTCCCCCCCACCCTCCTCCTCCAAAGGAACTTGTCGATTGAATGTAGGTTCCCCCCCGGTAGGTATTTTTCCACTAAATGAGGGTTTTCCCCTAGTAAGGACTTGCCCACCAACGAAGGATTGTCCTCCAGCAGGGATTTTTCCACTAACTGAGGATTTTCCCCCATTAGGGATTTATCCCCCAGTTGGGACTTGTTTTATAACAGGGTTTTTCATTCTAAGATGGGAAGGTGTTCCAACATGATTATGTGGTGTGAATGAAGTTTCTATTTGAAGAGTCATTGTTGGTGTAATCGTCATAGTCATTTGTAAATGACTAGGAAGGAAAAGACCTGTATCACTCGATATTTGATTTGAAGTGGTAGAAGTATTAAATGTTGGTCCTACAGGATTACCAGGGAAATGAATCGATGGTCCTACATCTGCACTAGTAGTTACAGGTGTATGTGGAGGGGTTAAGAATGGTCGATTCAAATTTATTTTTTCAAAAAGATCATGGCCTGATGGAGTTCTCCATATATGATGAATATGAGTTTGGATTGGATCTACCATTTCAGTAGAGAGGATAGGGATTTTTTACTCTTCATTGGTGTTGGGTTGTTCTAATTCCATATCAACTTATTCAAATGGCCTTGACGATAATCTAGGATAATCTTCGGCTATGATATTTCCTAAAGAATCTACTCGGAGAAGAAGTGGTTCAAGAGTATTGGTCAATGTTGGGTTTACAATAAGGACAAAACCTTCCTGAACTATTATAATTTCTCCCTCGGGATGTTCAATTAAAGGAGTAGCAACACTCCCAGTGTCAGAATAATTTTATTCTTCAAAACCTTCTTCACGAAAAGCGTCTTTAGGTGAATTAGGAGGTAAAGGTTTGCAGCCTTCCGGAGGCAACCCTTTCATCCTACATGATTGAAGAATACCTTTTTTATCCATAGTACCAATATTAAGGAAAACTAGGGTGAAAAAATAATACTCGCTAAAAATATAGAAAACCAACAAGCAAAACAATAGCTTCACATAATGATCTTACTAGTTGGTGATGAAATCCAACATCAAGGGAAAACATGAGAAGGGGTTGGGATTGCGCGGGTGGATCAGTTATGTTGGAGACCTTCTTAAAGGACTTACGCATTGGTGCAAGTTCCCTCACAGTTTTATCTGCAGGTTACCCTCCAAGGATCCCGAGTGATTTTGACCAACATCTTAGCCAAGTACAACAAAGACTCCCCTTCATTGTCACCTCATGTATATACCCTAAATATTATGGCCACTAAGTTTACCAACTGATCACTGTCAGCCTCTAGGCAGGTACAATCGACATTCAGGTCTGAACATATGGGAAGGATATCAAATTCAAAATTCTTCAAGACAACTGAAGACAAGTGGATTGGTAAACTCTTGAGGACCCCAAACAAATTCGACATTCACGAAGCTCCAAGAACAAATGAAAACAATTGATTCTCATGAAGAACCCCTAGTATACGATCATTCCTCTATGTTTGGTTAAGCCTTGGAGGGGAAATCTCCATTTCTCTCCCACACGTGACCTCGTGTTTAACCCTTGTGTGAGAGGGGGATCCCGGATATACTTATACAAAAATTGGATTTTCTCTCCCTATCGCAAGATTCTATGTTCGATTTTAATGCTTTTATGAGTTAAACTCACAACCTATTCCAAATATCTAACCCGAGTCTAATGTTGGTGTAAAGGTATACAAATAAACGTTTCTAGATCAATTTTAATTAGCACTTGTTTTCATGGTTGTTTTTTACTCAAGGGTGAATGATAGTGAAACTGGTGATGTTTTTGAGACTCGAATCCTAAAAGAAAGCAAAAAGAATGAGATGCAATTGTTATTTTTTGATGAATTTATATTTATGGGAAGGAGAGGAGTTTCTTTATTTTAATCACTAACAAACACTCAAAATAATGCAACACTTAATTCAATTTGTTCCCAAAAAGAATCCACACATTCACCAAATTATCAAAAGGAAAATTTTCAAGTTTTCAAAACCAATGCATGTAGAGTTCTACACATTCTCTTTGTTTGATTTTTAGATGCAAGAAATGATGTGTTTCTAATGCTTATTTCATTGAATAGAAATGAAATAGTTCACAATTACAATGACATAGAACAAGAATCAAAAGATTATCCAAACAAATATACTCATAAAATAAATCAAAGAAAATAAAACTTACTCAAACAAAGATCCAAAGAAGACAAGAAATCAAGAAAATCACACTTAACAATATTTGAAAAATGAGAAGCAAGAAATGATATCAAAGCTAGGTTATGGTAATAAATTGAGTTTCAATTCCTTCAATCAAAGCAAAATTGATAAGAAACTCAATGAACGACAAACCCTTGTAGACTCTTCCAATCCGTCGAATAACTGATGATCTTGCGAAAAAAGGACTATACCAATGAAAGGTAAAATAAATAAATCTCACATGGAAGGTAATATAAATCAATCGTACAATCTAGAAGGAGTTTTCAATCTCAATAAATATGAATAACATTCCCTTGAACGAAACAAAATCCAAAAAAAAATTTGAGGACTTATGAGTAAAAACCCCTGATCAACAGGCTGAACAAAACTTGCCAAAACCTTGAGGTTCTCATAAAAGTGTGAGGGTTATGTTCCTTTCTTCAAAGAGACAGAGTGAAGTGGTGCTCCCTATAGAGATCTGGGGGAGCACTAATCTAACAGTGGCGCCCTGATACCCACTGGAGAGGAGGGGCAGTTCTGGAAAAGTTTGAAAAAGGTGATGAAAGGGCTAAAAACTCAAGAAAACACAAACAATGGTTTTTTCAAGCTTCCAATAAAGAAGAGGGAAGAGGAATTACTTCAAAGTTCAACATCAAACAATATCTAATGATAGGAAAAAGCTTCCAGACGAACCAAGGGAAGACTAGTCAAAGTCGTTCCCTAGTGGTGTCACCATTTTTATGTTACGAAACATTTCCTCTGCAGATAGACGAAACTTCCCTTGGATTGCTAGACCCCTATACCAAGAAAAAAATGTACAAGTGGACACTCACATCCCTTTAAAGTCATCTAGAACAATCGAATTGAGAAGGAGAGAAAGAGTATGATGTACCTTTTTCAACATTTTTCCTTACTGCTTCTGATCCTTGAGCTTGATCTTCAAACCCCCTGGCGCAAATTGAGATCTGCAATGGACAACAAATAGAAAAAAAATATGTCCTACTCTACTTGATTAGATAAGACAAGTTTATTTATGGAGATTAGAACAACAATAGACAGGCAAATGCAACGAGACATCAACTTGAAGGAAATAGGACAAGTATATATTGAATGAGAACTAATAAGAATATACTTACAAACCATAATTGATGTTGCAACAACCTATCCAAGCTCTCCTTGTCCATCCCTTTCACGAATGAATCAAGATCAAAATGATGGTGCTTTACTAATTTATCCTCCATTTTGACCATGTAAATGCCTTTAATTTATATGCTTTGAGAGGCTCAACCACCTTGAGTATTTTTGGAGTTGGTTGAGGATATGGCTCCACAAGTTATGATTTATTCCTTAAATAGAGCCATGGAGTAGGACTTGAGCAAATAAAACCCCATCCTTTTATATTTTTCCCTTAGAAGAAGGTGGGATTCACCATGATTCCCTCAACCAACAATGGCACCCCCTTAAAGATTAAGACAAAGCAGCATGGCACCCCCTTAGCATGGCATATGGAGCGTTGACGCTCCCTAAGAATGGATAGGGGAGCACTAGTCTTCCTAAATGCCTAAGAATGGTAAAAATCCCAGGTGAAAAGGTATGTTATGAATTCCAAATGATGGGGTTCCTTCTAACATGATTTAGGGGTTGTGACAAGTTTTTTCATGGTGTTGATTGAGTTGTGAGACTTACCAAAAGTGTATGAAGCATGTTATGATACTTGAGACACTTGCAACAGTTTGGGTTCGACACTTACGATGTGAAATTTGTGCCACATGTGACACTTGTGTCACTTAGAACGTGACATTGTCACCATGTGTGACACATTATGAAAGTGTGGAAATATGACATGTAACAATCCTTGATGCCTAGTCCTCCATGGGGTTTTGGTTTACAAAGAGTGTCCCACACCACCAAAGGAAATTTATTTTATTTTGAAGGGCCACCCATAGGAATTTGCGCTGAAGGGTCCGAATTGTTTTGATGAAATTCATCATAGAAGCTAGAACAGGGGAAGGGTCGAGAGAACATAATTGATCAAGAGGATACGACCTGGAAGGGAAAGGGAGCGATGAGTCCAACTGCTACTTTTGGCTTCCAGTTTGGCCATAATAACCTCCCAGAAGGGTCATGAAGAGATTTGGAAATAAGGGGAGCTCCTAAATATTCAACTAGGAGGGAAGAGGGTTGAAAACCAAGCAACGTGGCCAAATTTCGTTGAATAGTGGGGGGAATATTGAAGAAAAAAACTTAGGATTTCTCCTGGTTAATGACCATTCTAGAAGCAAGATTAAAGAGGTCCAATTTGTTTTTGAAATAATCCACTTATTTTACTGTGGGTGTTCCCATCAGAATATTTTCATCCACAATCTGAATGTGAGATAGAGCCTCTTCACCTTGAAGAAGGGTTAGCCCCTTGATCTCACCTTGTCTTTTAGCACAGGAAAGGTTGCATTCCAGACCTTCCGTCAGGCTTATGTATAGGAAATGGGACATGGGGTATCCCTTCCTAGGACCTCTTGAAACATTGAAGGCCTTGGAGGTAAATCCATTCACTAGGATAGAGAAGAAGGTTGTAGATACCAAATTCATAACCCAAGTCACCCAATCTTCCCGAAAGCCAAAAACTAAAAGAATCTTATGAAGGAAGTCCTAGTTCATCTGATCATAGGCTTTAGACATGTCTAATTTCATCATCATTCCCACTTTGTTTGATGCCTTGAGGGAATGAATAAATTTGTGGGATACTATAATACCATCTAGGATCTACCTCCCATCTACAAAGCCTCCCTACTCCTAAGAGATGATGAGTAGGAGGATAGGTTTAAGCCGAGAGTCTATCAGTTTGGAAATAATTTTATAAATAAAATTGCATAAGGAAATGGGGGGAAACTTATCTACATAGCATTCTCCTTTGATATTCAAGATTAAAGTGATGAAAGTGGCGTTGAAGGCCTACATAATAGATTTATATTTGTGGGATTCTTCCACTACTTCCTAGATATCGTTTCCAAGAATTGACCAACCTACCTGAAAAAAGTAAGGTGTGAAGCTATCCATCCCTGGGGACATAATTTTAACAATCTCTTCAACTTCTTCTAAGGAGGATGGTCTCATAAATATTTGGGATTGTTATGGGGGAACCATCCTAGGGACCGCTTCAGTTATTTTGGTTATAGCTTCCTATCTATTAAAATCAAGTTTTTAAAGAATTTCTTGGTAATAGTTTAGGATTTCCTTCTCTATATCCTCCTCTTTCACTTTGGTGCTACCATCCTGCACTTTGATATCTCACAATTATATTTTTTTTCCTTTTTGGATTAAGGATTTATGTAAGCAGTGAGTGTTCATTTCCCCTTCTCTTAACCAGTGGATATTGGATTTTTGTCTCTATAGTATCTCTTCCTGCCTCTCTCTTCTGACCAGATCTTCCCTAATTTCACCTTCCCTTACAATGAGGTATGAGGAGAAGACTCCTTGAATTCCTTTCTATTGTATCTCCTCCATTTCATGTTCATGTTTCTTCTTTTCTTCAAATTTTTTATTGAATACCTCTTTATTCCACTTCCCAAGGCACATATGGACGTGCTTCAGTCTCTATTGAAGTTGGAACATTTTCATTCCATGGGGGTATTTCACGTCTCTCCACCAAATATAAAAGTTTGTAAGGAAGTCTGGGTGGTCAAGCCAGAACTTCTCGCACCGAAAAGGAGAGGGTGCTTTCTTCCAGACTTGGGGCCACTCCAATGCTATGGATAATGGGCCAGTGGTCTGAGCCTTGGAAGGGGAGAACGCCTGTGGAAGGGCCCTGCTTAGTTTGAAAGGAATTTTTAGAGAGTAAACACCTATCTAGATGAACTTCAATCCAGTTCTATTTCCCCCTCTTATTGTTCCAGGTAAAGAGAGTGTTTATGGTTGGGACATCTACCAGGTGGATCCTTTCTATGAGCTCCCCAAAATCTTTACTCTCTTGGTCGATACATAGAAGACCTCCCTAATTCTCTAAGGGGGTCATGATCATATTGAAATCCCCTCCTAGGATCCATACTTGGTGTTTCAGTGAGGATCCTAAAAGGTTAATTTCCTCTAGGAAGGATCTCTTTAGGCTAGGTGAATTTGGGCCATAGGAATTTGTGATGTACCCCTCTTCCTCCGAGCCTTTAATTTTAAATTTTAGGGTGAGAAACCTAATTCTAATAGATAATTCCTCCATATCTAAGGCTTCTGGGTCCTAGAGGATAGCCACTCCTCCAGATGTTCCTTCAATTGCTATCCATATAGATTCATAGCGAGGCCAGATTCTTTGAGTTATCCTTCTAATGTTTCCTTCATCACATTTAGTTTCTTGAAGAAGGAAAATGACATCCTTCATCATGGATATTATTTTCTTCATCATCTGTTGTTTAGAAGAGTTTTTCATACCTCTAATATTCTAGGATTTGATCTTCATTATCAACATTTAAGTTGGGGTGGGAAATAGTTATCTGAGAGGCATACCACTTGTCCTAATTTGACCATAAGTGCTCATGTTTCTTCCAAATTTTGGTGGTAAGGTTTCCTTCATATCCTAAGGTTTTCTTCTAAGATTTGAGGGGGTTAGTACTGATTCCCATACTTCTTGATGTTGAAGATCTTGGCTCGAGATTGGATCCCGACCCCTTCCCTTTTTCTATGTCTTTTTGTAACATCCTTAGTTGAACTATGGTAATGTTATTTATTTTCTGTGCTCCATGAATCTCCATTAAGGTCGACATATCTATTTCAATCTCCTCTAGATCCATATCCTGGGTCATTTCAGTTTTAAATTCCTCTTCCTTGTATGTGGTTGAGCCTTGGCTTTCCTTCATCTCTACTTATTTCCCCTATGCTATTTTCTCTTATTGTTCATTCTCTATTTTATGTGTCTTTGGCACATCTGCCTCTATTTCTAAAGCTTTCTTGATTTCTTCCTTCATCTCCTTCGATTGTCCTTCCTCTATGATTTTGTTGGGTTATCCTTCCAAAATATTGAAGCTGTTGTTAGTGCTCTTGTCTTGTGTCAATGTTGGTTTCTTGGGTTGGTGTCGCACTGCCTTCCTTTTACTTGGGATCATGGTAAAAACCTTCAAATTTGTTGATTTCTTATCTGTATTCCCTTGGGGGAAGCGTTTAGGGGGAAATACCTAAAGAGATGGCCATGGATGTGACTTTTCCTGCAACATAAATGAATGTACTCATAGTCGAGAGGTTAGGTCCATTCTTCATCCTGCTAGGACATTATCATGGATTTAGGGACAACATTAGCCGCATTCATATAAACAAATATTATAGCACAAGAGATATACCTAGTCGTCATTTCCACTTCCTATATTTTGAGAAAGGATCCTAATGTGTTTCCTATATCTTCTAGGATCTCAGTTTCCCATACTTCCCTTGGCAAGGAGTACATACTGATCCAAGCCAGAGCCTCTGTGAATTTTTCTTTCTTAGGGGAAAACCTTTCTATCCATAATTTCATGTGGAGGCCTACTGAGTTAAATAAGTAGGGCCCTTCCTCGAACACCTTGTATCGCTCTCCCAATTTCTTGAAAACTATTGTGAAGAAGCCTTTTGACCCAAGTTGAAGGTCTATTTTCCCCTTTACCTTCCATCTTGAATTTATCCAAATTTGGAGGGAATTTTATGAGGGATAGATCCCCATAAATTTTTTGATTAGGTCTTGGTCTCCTATCCATTGGATGTAATTCCCTATCCTAGTAGAGGTTACCTCGTACTTGTGATTGTCCGGAGTATTAGATAAGCATCTATTTTGAAGCTTCTTTTTCTGATTTTGCGAGTTTGTTTCCTTCTCATCCTTTCCTTGATTTGACAGGTTTGTCTCCTTCTTGTAGGTTTCTATCTTCCCTTTGTAAACTCCACCCATATCAACATCCCCGTGCCTACTTTTGGGGTTTCCTTTGACTACATCGTTGAATTATTTTCAGATTTCCTCTATCAACCCTTCCATCGAGGATTTCCTTGTCTTGGGATTTGACATCTCCAGAGACAGAACCTCCTTGTTGTGAGTCCTAATATTCCATTCCCCCCTACCAGGGAGCTATGGAGCTCCTTCTCCCCCTACCAGTGTGCACAAAACCCTAGAATCACCATTTTTCCCACCTAGTTCGCTCAACTTGTTTTAGAGGGATGTTACAATGAAGCTGGACATACATTTATTTTTATATTGAGGCTTTTCTTTATATTTTACTGTTAAGAAGTTGTTTGTTCCATTTCTTGGAAAATGTTGCACTTAAGCATAAATATGGTTATCAAGAACCATTTAATATAAAAAATAAAGAAATAAATATTTGGGATTTGTTTTTTATCATTCTCCCATTTGACAGTCCAATCCAAGAACATTAGCTACATCTTTCAGAAAATTATAGAGGAGTACCACCTCTTTAAAAACTCAAGGGGATTTATCCTCGCAAGGTTATTGTTGATATTTTGAACAATATTAACATCAATGGGTATATACGCCCAAGTGTGTCACCTTGGGGTTCCCCAATGTTATTTGTGAAGAAGAAGGATGGAGCTTTAAGACCATGCATTGATTTTAGGCAATTGAATAAGGTGACTGTGAAGAAAAAGTATCATTTTCCAAGGATAGATGATCTTTTTGATAAACTGAAAGATGTAAGGATATTTTCCAAGATTGAGCTCAGGTAAGGATATCATGAAGTGAGGATTAAAGAAAAATATATCAATAAGACAACATTTATAATAAGGTATGGCCATTATGAGTTTATAGTGGTGCCATTTGGGTTGTCAAATGCACCACCTATCTTCATGTGTTTAATGAATGAGATTTTCAAAAATTACTTGGATAAGTTTTTCATTGTCTTCTTGGATGACATACTTATCAACTCTAAGTCTGAAGAAGAGCATGAATAACACTTGATTATGGTGCTACGAGTCTTGAGGGAGGATCAATTATATGCTAAGTTGAGCAAGTGCTCATTTTATCATAGCAAAATTCACTATTTGAGCCATATCATTTCAGAGGAATGTATAACAGTGGACCCTAAGAAGGTAAAATCCATTGAAGGATGGCCAACACCAAGGAATGTCTCAGAGGTGAGATATTTCATGGGACTTGCAGGTTATTACTGAAGATTTATTGAAGGTTTTTCAAAGATTGCACATCCAATGACTTCTTTGCAAAACAAGTGTGTGAAGTTTGAGTGGACCCCTGAGTGTGAATAAATATTTCAACACTTGAATAATTTATTGACAATTGTACCAATATTGAATATTTTTTACCCAAATGAGGATTTCTATGTGTGCATTGATGCTTGCAAGGAAGGGCGTGGGGGAGTATTTATCCAAAATGGGCATGTGATATGCTATGAGTCAAGGAAGTTAAAAGATCATGAGAGACACTATGCCACTCATGATGTAAAATTGGTAGCCATAATTTATGCCTTGAATATGTGGAGGAATTATCTTATGAGAAAAATATTTGAGTTGAGGATATACCATAGTGGTTTGAAATATTTGTTTGGACAACCAACTTTGAATGCTAGACAAATTAGATGGATAAAATTCCTTAGCGAGTATGAATTTGATATAAAGCATATAAAAGGAAAGGATAAAAAGGTGGTTGATGAAATCAAAAGGAGGGTGCATTAGATGCATGATACAACCATAATCATGTACAAATTGTATTTTCAAGAAAGATTTTCAGAAGCTGTAAAATTAGAACAACATTATGTGTAAACAAAAGAAATATTACTACAAGGAATTTTTTAGTAGAAAATTAATGATTATGAGCAAAGAGAGGATGGAATTTTCATGTACAAGGGTAGATTATATGTTCCCAAATCCCATGAGATGAAAAATATGGTGCTAAGAGAAAAACACATTGTGCCTTATGTTGGCTACCTAGGTTACTAGAAAATAATTGCAATTGAAAAGAGCCAATATTTTTGGCCAGGTATGAAAAATGAGGTGGCTGATTATATAGCCAAATGTCTAGAATGTCAGAATTTAAAGGTTGATCACAAAAATCAATCTAATTTTCCACATTCAATGTTGATTCCGGAGAGGAAATAGAAAGTGGCGACAATTGATTTTATCATGTTGAATTTCATGTGTAAATTTCACACTTAGTCCCACACTCACTATCAGACATATTCAAGATAAAAACCTTGTAAGTGTCTTTGGTTCAAACTAATGTTCCTATCACTTCAATATTCAAGGCATCATGCACAATACCTTGTAAATGTTTATGTTTCCACTTACTCTAACTATCACATCAAGAAAGTCTACTTGGTGCATATGGCTCATTGTTAAAATATAATAACTCTCAACTACTAAAGCCAATGACTATTTTGTTCTTATTTTAGGTGTACTCAAAAACACATGGATCCCATCATTAATATATAATGTTATTTGAAAGGTATCCCTCATTGAATTTAAGATGGGCACTTTGAAGTAAATCTCACTTAATTTGTGTATGGTAAACTTGCATTTCTCCTTGTGCAAGAATTTTCCCTACCAACAATACAACCATTAGTACATGTTAGGAAATTATATTTCCACACTAAACCTAATATAAGAGAGGAAGACATATTTAACCTAGAAAAAAAATGACAAAGCAAACACACAATACACTGAGATTTTACCCTGGAAACCCAAATGGGAAAACCAACATTCCTTGAGCATCTTTCTCTCTTATTGTCTTATTCATCCATAATAAAATGTTACATTCCTAACCTTGGTCTACACCTAATACAAAATCGACATCATACTTTCTTGCTTTACACAAGAACAATCATGTAGCCAATTTGGCTTGCATCTATATAACCAACAACCTACTGCTAAAAAATTAGCATGAAGAGACAATATTGATCAATGTAATACGATTACAGCACATCTTATTTATAGGATTTACAGTAAGTAAAAACCTAAATAAAATCTCCCAAAAATAGTTACAGATCCACATAGATCATTGGCTACAAATATCGTGAATATTGGGTCTCTGTTACAGTCAACTACTAGTTGAATTACCAGTCAAATACCAATCCACCTTCATTCGGTATTCATTCGTTTGTCACAAGACCACCTATCAACCTCTTGTTGGTTGACCTCTTCAAATTTATGTCGATTACTTTGACTTCGAATTTTCTTGGTTGATACACCTCGACCTTTGAATTTCACTCCCAATCGATCCACCTCAAATAGAATTTCATTACAAAGAATATAACAACCCAAGATTCTCCCACTTGTTGTATTCTTTGTTGAAAAGGGAGTTTCCTAAAAAAAAAATCACAGACCCAGGGAAACAATGCCCATTTCCTCTCTGCACCAAGAGAACTTCACAACACTCATAGACTTGGTCAACGAGTCTTCCATTTTTTCCAACGTGTCTACTTTCTCTAGTATCACCTCGTTTATTTCCACCATGTCTCTTACGAAATGGTATTGTACATCAATATGCTTAGTCTTGGAATGATAATCTATATTTTTTTCCATAAATGTTATGCTTTGACTGTCGCAACTTATTTTCATAGCTCTCTTCTCAAACCCAATCCCTAAACACAACCATTGCAACCGTACTTCTTCTTTGCTTCCATGAGTGGCTTCCATGTATTCGACTTCTTTTAATGACAATACTATGACTATCTGTCACTTACTCATCCAATTGATTGCTCCATCGATCATCTTGAATGCATATCCACTAGTTGACCTTCATCAATCCATATCTTCATCCTAGTCGACGCCGAAAAATCCATGTACATGTGCTTCATTGTCATCTCCAGGTTTCCCTTGGTATCATATATCATAGTCATTTGTGCCACACATATACCTGAATACTCTCTTGAAATATGTCATGTGCTCTTGTCCAAGTGTCTAAATGTATCTTCTCAACACTCCCACTGCATGGGGAATGTCTGGTTGAGTGCAGACCATTTCATACATTATACTAATAATAACACTTTCATAAGGAACATGTGCCATATCCTCTATTTATTCCTATGCCTTTAGACACTATTCAACAGATAGCCTTTCTCCCACGAGAATTGACACCTTTACAAGTTTGCAATCCTGCATGTTGAAATGTTTCAAAACTATTTCAATATACTTCTTCCGATTCAACTAGAGCTTTCTAGCTTCTCAATCTCTCTTGATCTCCATTCCCATAATGAAGTTCACTGCATCGAGATCCTTCATGTCGAACTTGGAGGATAGATTCTTCTTCAACTCCTTTATTGTTTCCATGTTGTTTTTGATCAACAAATTGTCATTGACATACAATGCTACATATATGAAACACCCACTTTATTCCTTGGAATATATCTAGTGATTTGTTGAAATAATGTAACTACAAAGAGCATTCTTATTATTGGATTAAATCCCCATTGAGGAGTAATCATGTCATTATTATTATTTTTATTATTAGATTAATCCCCATTGAGGATTAATCATGTCGGTAATTGTATAAGGACCAAATCCCCTTTTGCGGATTGGTCATCGGACAATTACAAAGTGTAGAATAAGAAGTCAGACCCAACAGTTATAATGAAAGGGCCAGAATTAATTAAAGGTGGATTTACCCACCCAGAGTGAGAGGTCGACCCTGCCAGATGGTGACTCTTCACACGTGCCAGATTGATATAAATAAGAGGCTAGCGCCTCACTTCTAAGACACACTTCACTTGCTCATTCTCTTATGAGGCAAGATGCAATTTCAAGTTGGTGAGAAGAGAAGAAGGGTGGTGCATCTCTTGAGGAGGAATTTTCTGTATTGGTTGAGTTATCTCTTGAACATTGAATAAGTTATTTATGATAAGGAAGTTTTTGCTGGGTTTTCTTCCCCTAGAGGGTTTCCCAGGATAAATGTTGTGTCTCTTGTGGATGTGTATTTCTTAGTGACCTTGTTATTATTATGCTCTTATCTTTATGAAATGCAAAGAACTATAATAATGGCATAAACATTAACATGGGATCAGAGCCAACCTGAAGAAACCACAATCTGCAAGACGAAAAACGTCACTGTTACCGTACCCCAAAATTAGGGTTTTGAAAAAGTGAGTGTTTTCAGCTCTCTATCACCCTAGAAAGTTGTGCCCTCCCCCAAGGATCAATTTGGCACCTAGAGCACACCTTTTCAGTGGCTAGATCCTCCGGAAAGTGAAACCCTAGTTTCACAAAGTACCAGAAAACCAGAAAACCTGAGTACCAGAAGTACCAAAAGTACCAAAAGTACCAGAGTACCAGAAGTACTAGAAGCACCAGTCCAGAAATCCGCAGAGTAGATTTGAAGGGGTAAAGTTTGAATTTTCTCAAATCTAAAGACACCAGGCTACTCGCCTCAGCCAAGCGCACCTCCTGGCAAGATCAAAATTTGATTTTGAGCATTTTCAATTTCTAGTCATTTTTGTTACCGGAAAGTACAAGATGTCTGCAAGCACAAAGCGTGTTGAGAAATTGGAAGGCATAGACAACTTTCGTACCTGGAAGTATAGGATCTGTCTGATCCTTGCAGAGAATGACCTATCAAGATTTATCAAAGAAGAAGTGGAGGAACCTGAAGATGTCGTAGAGAAAGTGAAGCATCAGAAGGACTCAATCAGGGCTCAGAGAATCATTGTTGATTCAATCAAAGATCACCTGATCCCGTATGTATCGTCAAATAAGACCCCGAAGGAGATGTTTGATGCTCTAATCAAACTATATGAAAGAAAGAACATCAATCGGAAGATGAATCTCAGAACTCAGTTGAAGAATACCAAGATGCAGAAAGGAGAAATGATTCAAGAATATTTCTCCCGAATCTCAGAAATAAAAGAATAGTTGAAAGAAATCGGAGACGCCATCGACGAAGACGAATTTGTAATGACAGCCCTAAATGGTCTCGCAAGACCTTGGGATGCCTTCATCCAGTCAATATGTGGCAGCAAGGAGAAACTACAATTTGAAAGCCTATGGGAAGAATGCATTTAGGAAGAGACAAGGGTAGCCAACCGTGAAGCACTACTAGCAAGGGACGATGATCAAGCCCTAGCTACTCATACAAAAAGAGGAAGGAAGAAACCCTATTTCAAAAGGGAATCTCATAGAGAACCACAACCATCAAACAAATTC
>ML799118.1:0-30293 GCA_009831015.1 Picea engelmannii | reverse complement strand
CTTGATCTTCGACACCTGTCCCTCAGATGGACGGTCCCGATCCCTCCGAGATTTCGAGACTTTCGATATCAAGTGACTTTGTCATTTCAAAGTCCCGATCGCCGATGCCTCTGCTGACGTCACACGTGGTTTGACACGTGTTATATCCTACCACGTGTCACTCTGATTCGTGACTTACATGTGCCTGAAGTGTTTAATCTACCTGACACTTGTCATTCCCTGGTTGTGCCACGTGTCCCTAGCTAACGTGGTCTGCTGTCATGAGTTGGATCAACGGTCTCGATCACTTCTAGCTCGACGACTTAGATTGGATCTCGCGATTTTGCACATCGCGATTACTCCCACTTCTCCTTGTACTTTAAAGGGCGTGTATGTTGTCTTTGATCCGACGATGATCGGGTCTTGTGCTTGAATCTAACGGTCACTGAGTCATCTCCACAACCATAACTGTACTCGCACTCCATGCAGAGATTCAACGGTCCAGATGCAGTCCTTATCCAACGGCTGTGATTACATCGCGAAATCGCATATCGCGATTTCGGGGTTTTCATTTTCATTGTTCATGAGACTCGTGAAACTCTGATTCCCGATTCTCCGATGAGAAAAATCAACGGTCCATATCTCAAGCTTTCTTTAACAGCTGCGATCAGATCGCGAAATCGCATATTGCGATTTCGGGGTTTTTGTTGTCGAGTGAACTGGACATTTCAAAGTCCCAATCCCCGATTCTCCAATGGCTTATCTCTCTCGCAACTTCTACAGATCTGACGGCCCTCGTTCTTTCGGGAAATTTGAATGAGATCCTATGGTCACTGATTCTTCTCCTCCCGATTATTGTTGTGCTGCTATTCATTGCTATTGTCATCACTGTAACCACAACTGTACTTGCCATCAATGACAAGTATACGCTGATTTGCTTTCTGTTAACTGAAATTGCCAACAGAAGCTCGACAGGAGGCTTCATCGAAGAATCGAGAATTGGAGTTTCACGAGTCCCGTGAACAATAACAACAGAAACCCCAAAATCGCGATGAAATAAATCCCGACTGAACCTGAACCGTCAGATCAACATGTGATCTAGATCGTCGATTCAACTCACGACAGCAGACCACGTCATCTAGGGACACGTGGCACAACCAGGTAATGACAGGTGTCAGGAAGATTCAACACTTCAGGCACATGTAAGTCACGAATCAGAGTGACACGTGGCAGTATGTAACATGTGTCAAACCACGTGTGACGACAGTGGAGTATCGGGGATCGGGGATCGAGACTTTGAAATGTCAAGAACACACTGCAACAGAAACTCTGAAATCGCAAAACGCGATATTGCAATTCAATCGCAACCATTGAGTCAAGATCGCATCAGGACCGTTGATCACAGCCCGTATCAGAGTTTCGGGGATCGCGAATTCAAAAGGCAAAGAACACAATGCAATGGGAATTCCAATTTTGCGATGAGTAAATTCCCGACTTAATATGAACTGTCTGATCTAGAAATAATCTGGATCGTTGATTTGGTTTCATTACGGAATGTCGGTGATCGGGTTTTGGTTTTGACAAGATCTTTGAGCATTAGAAAATCCGAAACCCCGATGAGAGGGTTGACCGAGGTCATATGTTGAAAGTCATATGGGCCAAGGTCTATAGCCAGCAGGGCTAGCGTATGAAGGGAGCGTCGAGATTTGGACGATCGGGAATCACGCGGGTGTATGCATTGAGGCATCACAAACCCCGTAGCCCCGACGGGGTAACGGTGTAGTCACGGAGTGACGGTCACGTTGACCGAGAGCTAAGCTCAGGAGGGCTAGCATATGAAAGTGTTGAAACCCGATTTAAAGGGCAAGAATAATGAAGATTATCCAACGGTTCGAATAAGGTTTGAATGTAATCGGAGGGTTGTTGTTCTTTCTCACACATTAAATCTTTCAGTTACAAATACATTAGTGAAACGGACTCATGATTGCAAATTAATTGTCGATCAATTGGCGTTTCAGTTGGCTGAACAGTTGTCGTCAGTTTCTCCAAGGAGTTGGGAAGTTGAAACGTTGTGCCCGTGTGTATAAAAGAAGATGAAAATAGACTATGTCTGGTTGGTTGTTCTGGTGAGGAAAGGAGTGAAACAACAAGGAAGAATACATAAGAGGATGCATGGTAAGAAGGGAAGCTAATGTGCAGAGTGAAGTAGAACGCAATGCATAATAACAGAGCAAGAGAAAACGTAGAGAAAAATAGCAGAACAGATCAGACTTACAAGACAGAGAAAGGAAGGTAAGCATTGATTTATCTGGGAAAATATCTGTGTATTCATTATTGTGATATTCAGGGTGGTTGGGAGGTGCTCGGGAGGACTGTTGTCCTCAGAGGTTCAAGTGGGTGCTTGAACACAGGGAGTTGTAGCTTCCATCTGGTTGCATCTAGAGAAACCAGGGTGGCAGGGTGCAGGGATGATTTTAAGGATGAAAATTTATTTTAAAATGTAGAAACCTTGGCGAATCTTACTAATCCTTCATATGTCCACTATAAATGTTTGACGATATTTTTGTAAAGATATTCAAATTTCTAAGTATTTTATATAGTTTTTATAAAATTTTGGCTATTTTTAAGGTTAAATCATTTATCCTATAGAATTTGGGCGAATAATTTTTAAAATAGCAAATCTCATTTTTGGAAAAACCATGGAAAATTAGCCCATGAGCGAAATTTAGCCCCTAAAATCATCCATGGCAGGTTGGTGCTAGGGAGAACAAGTGTTCTCTGTTATACAGGTTGGAGCCTGTGTAACTGGAAGTTGGTGCTTCCATCCAGTTGGTGCTGGAACATTCAGGAAGTTGGTGCTTTCATCCAGTTGGTGCTGGAATATTCAGGGAGTTGGTGCTTCCTTCTAGTGGGTGCTAGAGAAACCAGAGAGTTGGAGCTCTCAAACAAGTTGCATCTTGTAAAACAGAGGTAGAAGCCTCACATTGAGTTGGTGCTCAATTGTAAATGATGTACAGAACTGAAAAAGACTGCCTATCATTTTGAAGAAGAAGAGGTTTTCTCCCTTTATGGGTTTCCTCGTGAAAATCTGCCTCTGTGTGTACTTTATGTGTGACTAATGGTCTTTATTTTTACTGTACATATGTTGTATGTTGTTGATGATCACTTGAAGAAAGATTAATAATATATAAAAGGTATATAATTGTTTAAGCTCATAAACAACTGATTCACCCCCCCCCTCTCAGTTGTTTTAGTATTTCCAACAAAACATTACTTTGAATAGGGAAGTTACTTCCAAAACAAAAACTTAACTAGCATACTTTCTAATGGGAGAATGAGAATGTCGAAGTAAAAACAATTATAAAAAAATGTTGCAATTTTTATTTTATTTTTAAATTTGTGATAAGATTGACCATGACATCTAAAATGGTGATAGAACTATACATTTGATGATAGAACTTTACATATTGAAAATATGAGTAAATCTTAGTAGACTCAAGGGAATAGTGATAGAACTATGAATTTATGAATTTTGAAAAGAGAAGTAAATCTTAGTAGATTAAATGGCTCGAAACATTTTAAAAGAACAAGTATATAAAAGTATAATTATATATATTTCGATATGGCCAATATATATTAAGTGATTTATTTAGTTTAAATATGCACATATAATTTTCATACAAAATATGATGCCAAAAGATATTGGAATGCATCCAACCTTAATAATATTAAATTTAAAACATGAAGAGAACATCCCTTGCCACTTTTCATAAGCTCATAAGAATACCACTAGGAAAGTATGTATTATAAGGATTATAAGCAGGATGAAAGTAACCATAACCAAGAATATAGTATTCCAAGGATCCATTCTCAACTTCGATTCTCTGCCATAATACATAATGCTAATGAGATAAAGTGCATTATGATAATAACGAATAACAAACAAGCAAAAAAAGAGATGGAAGTTGCATAATATAACTTACATATAAACAAATAATGTGCAAAGCTAATAAGACTTGTTGTATAAGGAATCCATTCCAATAAGCCTTCCATGCTCATCCCATTCATTCCACAAGACTTCATAACCTAGTAACAAAAATGGTTAGAAATTATATATCATGCATAAAACATTTAATCAAATAAAGGGAAAACAATATAAACACATTTCACCTCATCACCGCTACTTGATTTAAAAAACAATTACTTGGATATGGAAGCCATAGTAATTATTTGGTGGATAACATAAACCATTTTCCACCATAGTTTCCTACTCCACCTACCTCACTGCCCCTTGTATTGGTAGAATATCCTAGAGATTTTACAAAAGAAGTGGCATCGGATGGGATCCCCTTTGGCCCAAGGTATTGAATATAGAAAATGGGATTACTTTATCAAAACCATAAATATATGACAAAATACTTACATTAACAAGATCATTAATAGTGTATATGGTTGAAACTTTTGAATATAAACCACAATGGAATTTATAAATCCATCATATGAAGAGAGTGAAAAACATAGGTAGTAAATCCAATAAAAATTTTCCTATTAAAAAGAGGATACATTTCTCATTATGGATATTCAAGATCATAGGCTTAGATACAATAGATTCACACCAGAAATCACCATGGTAAAAACCTTGGATACCATGCTCCAGCTCCAAAGAAACTAGAAACCCTAGAATGTCCCTTCCTTTCTAATGGCCTTTCAAACCGATTACCATAGCGAGTGAGTAATCCAAGAGTTTTAGATTCCCCAACATGCTCACATAGAATACATAATGTTTCATGCTTGGCCACCCATAACCTACTATTTCACATCAATTACACACCAAAGAGACCTTANGGGGGGGGGGGGGGTTTGGACAAGGAGAGAGATCATGGATGATCAGAATACTGAAGTAAATCAAGGTAAATGAAGGGATATTTTCATAGTAGTTTTATGAATAAGAATCATAAAATAATATTGCAATTATTTTTATTTTTTTGAAAATTGGTGATAATCCAAATCATGACTTCCGAAATAATGATAGACCTATACATTTGGTGATAGAATTGGACATATTGAAAAAATGAGTAAATCTTAGTAGACTCAAGGGAATGTTGATGGAACTATAATTTTTGAAAAGAGGAGTAAATCTTGGTAAACTAAAGGGTTCAAAACATTTTAAAAGCACAATATTTATTAGGGCCTTTATTTAGTTTAAATATGCACATATAATTTTCATACAAAAGATGATGACCAAAGCAATTGGAATGCATCCAACCTCAATAATATTCAAGCTAAAAAAATGAAGAGAATATCCCCTTCCACTCTTCATAAGATAATAAGCATATCACCTTGAAAGTATATATTATAAGGATTATAAGCATCCTAAAGGTAAGAATAACCTGGCATATAGTAAGCATCTTAGTATGGTTCTGCAGATACCTTCTAAGAAACCCTAGATCGTAGCCCTCTTTCTCTTTGCGATCAGATTCTCATCATGGTTGGGGGAGACCCTGATCCTCCTTCAAAGTTCGATGCAAATATCGAAGCCTTGAAGCAGCTCATGGGTTCTTTGGGGAACCCCTCAACTCAACCCACCCACTCTTGGTTTGTTAAAAAAATGGACTAGATTCTGGATATTGTTATTCCTCGCGTTGATGCTCAAAGGAAGGCTATATATTATGCATATAAAGGTCTTATTGGGAAGTTCACATGAATTTATCTCTCCCCTTGACAGAACAAGCTCTGGATTGCATGAAACTGGAAACCTCTGATCCAAGGAAGAATGAGTCATTTTTTTGTGGTAATGGATTCTATATTTTTTATTTTGATCTTAAAGAAGATCAATATCTTATTTTTCATAGTGGGCCATATTGTTTTGGGTCATGAGGTCTATATTTGAACTAGTGGACACTATATTTTGACCCGGAATGAGATATTCCAAGAATAGTTCATGTTTGGGTTCATATTCCCCATCTTCCCTTTCAGTGTTGGAGAGATGACATTATGAAGAAGATTCTCTCAGGAAATATATTGATAAATATGAACCAAATCCATCAATGTTTGATTGTGCAAGAATCTGTGTTGAAGTATATTTGGAGAAGGGACTTCCAGAGGCCATCAATCTTTCTCCATGGATGATTGCCCGCACCTTAAAAAGTTGGATTATGAACAACTTCCTTTCAAATGTAAGTCCTTCCAAGAATATGGGCACTTTTCCAAAAAGTTTCCATAACACAAACAAGAGCAGGAGGTTATGAGAGAAGAACTTGAGGTGATATGGAAGCAAGTAGTAAATAAAGAAAATACGGGGAAAAACAATGGGAAATAATCAAGTTCATCAAACCCCAATAGAAACCCCAATGTGGCATAGAATAAGTCAGCAAGGACAAACAAAGCTAATGGAGGAAGAAGGAAAGAAGTCACAAATCACGTCGATACTCAATTAACAACAAATAATCAATATGTCATTCTAGCTGAATAGTCAATGGGTAAAGAGGATGAGGCGAATAAAGATCCAAAACCTAACACAGAAAGTGGCAGGCCCCTGGAGGCTACTTTGCAATACCTTGAAGGTGATGAAGGATACTTTGGTGAAGATGAAAACTTTCAAGAAGCAACTCAATAAGTCATTCAATAAATAGAACAACCAAGTCTTGTGGAAAGGGTTCCCCCCAAGGGTCGACACGACATGAAGTTAGGGAGGGAGAAATACCTAAGGAGAAAACAAGAAGATTGAGAAGGAGATCACATAAATATGCAAGAGAAGAAACAACCAATAAATAAAATGTTTGGGGAAGAAACATTCCATATAAAGTTCCTTGATCAACATGGAACTAAAAGGAGGCAATAAGGTTCCATATATGCTCGCCACCAGTGGGCAGGTCTCTGCAACATCTAGACAATGAAATTTCTTTGTTGGAATTGTAGATGCTTCGACAACAACTCAAAGTTTGAAGCCATAAGATACCTTATCAAACTTGATAAGCCCTCTGTAATCCTCCTTTAGGAGATCAAAATGGAGGAATCTGCAACACTTCTAAGTGCGAAAAAATATATGCAAAATGGAGAAGGAATAACTAAAATTTCAGTAGGAGGATCATGAGGAATAATGACTTTATGGGACTCACTCCAATGGGAACTAGAGGTATAATTATGTCCTAACCATTGTATCCTTACTATTCTTCGGAATAAAGAATCAATTATTAAGTTTTCTATTTTAAATATATATGTGCCAAATAGATACTTGGAGAAAGTAGAATGCTAGAGTTCCTTGTTTGTTGCCGAGGAAATTCTGGACATAAATTTTATGGTTGTAGTGGGGGACTTGAACACTCATCTCCATTAAGAAAAAAGAGTCAGGATATTTTTTTGCAACCCGATGAGAGAAAAGTTGTATTATCTAATCTCTGATTGGGATCTTCATGATATAAAACCAAATAAAGGAAAATATATTTGGACCAACAAGCGGTTTGGTATTGGTCACATTGTTTCTTGTTTAGATCACTTTCTTATCCAAAGTGACTTTATTCTCCTTCCCCTTTCCATCTCTTCAATCATCCTCCCCTTTTCCCTTTCTGATCATAAACCAATCACCCTATTCATTTCACCTCCTCATAAATTTGGTCCCATCCCATTTCATTTTAATCCCCTTTGGCTGGAATCCGACTATGCCATACCCCTTGTTAAGAAGGTTTGGTCCTCCCTCATTTCGGGTTCCCCAAATTTTGTTTGGGAAAGAAAACTAAGGATCGTGCAATTGGATTTGAAATAATGGGAAAAGGTTTCATACATCCCTCCCTATTTAGAAAGAGCTACTTTCATTTGAGAGTTAGAAGTAATTCAAAGTGAATTGGAAAACCAGGAAGTGACAGAAGGATCTCTTAAAAAGGAAAAATAATTCTATCGAAACCTTCATTCAACTTTACAGAAAGAAGAAGAGCAATGGAGGTTGAAATATCACAGTCTCTAGCTTCAGGTAGGATATTCCAACACATATTTATTTCACAAACAAGTGCAATAGAGGTGACAAAAAAATACTATCTCAAAAATTCTATGAGAATTTGGGTCGGTACGTGAAAGATTTGATCAAATAGAGGAAACATCTCATAATTTTGAGCATTTATATACCCAATATATCATTGAGGAGAAGAGATCAGTGAGGAGGATATGACATAGAATATTCCACATTGCATAATAGAACAAGAAAATAACGTCCTCATAAAATAAATCAGTGAAGAAGAAATATCTCATGCTCTATGCGGACTTGAGCAAGATAAATCTCTGGGGGCTGATGACTTCTCTGCCCTGTTCCTTAAACATTTTGGGGACACAATAAAATATTATTTGAAAAGAATACTCAATTATACAATGAAGAAAAAGAAAGTGGGTGGAGCAACCAATTCGACATTCTTGGACCTTATTCCCAAAGAAACCAACCCTTCTAACTTTTCCATATTTAGGCTTGTCTTCCTCTACAACACAACATATAAAATCATGACTAAAATAATTTCCAACCGCATTAAACCTCTTATCCACAAGATCATCTCAGAAAATCATGGAGGCTTTATGGAGAACAAACAAATCATGGATAATATTATTATGGTTCAATAAGCTATCCACTCTAGCAGGATCAGTAAGGATAGAGGCATGGTGATAAAACTAGATATGGAAAATTACTTTGATTGAGTCAAGTGCTCCTTCCTATTCTCAATTCTCCATAAATTTGGTTTCTCAGAAGCATTTATAGATTGGATCCATGCCTACATAGGATCCCCTTGGATCAACCCAATGATAAATGGAAAGCTCAATCAATTCATCAAATCAAGTAGAAGCCTCAGGAAATGTTGTCCTCTTTCTCCATCTCTATATATTCTAATGGCTGACTCCCTCAACCTAAAGTTGGAGGAAGAACATAAAATGGGTCATCTCCCTAGAATTAAAATTGCGAACATGGTGAAAGAAATAAACCACTCCCAATTCATAGATGATACTCTTCTCTTATGGGTGGCTTCAACAATCATTGCAAGGAGATTCAAAAAAAATCTAGATGGTTTCTTAACAACTTTGATGGGGGGGGATTAATACCAACAAGAGAAAAATATATGGATGGAATATAACATGATATCTACAAGTCATTATCTCTAGAATCCTTCGGTTCCCAATAGTGATCAATTGGTCCTATTTTAAATATCTATGAATGCCATTTTTCTCAAATCCTCCACTTCCTAGGAATGTCATGAAGTACTCAGCAAAATGGTAGCCCACATTTAGAATTGGGGATCCTGGTGGTTAAACCCAATAGGTGAAATAGTTCTCTTAAAATCTGTTCTTTTTTCACTAACTATCTATCAATGTGCAACTATGTTGCCACCAAAAGGAGTTCTAAACAAGATTTCCAAGAACCTAAGAATATTTTTATGGGAGGGAGGAAAAACAAACACAAAGAAGTTGCATCTAATAAACTGGCACATGGTGTGCTATCCTATTGATAAATGTGGTTTATCTATTAGAAACCCATCATTTATGAATGGAGCTTTGGGAGCTAAATTACCATGGCAACTGGTTACGTGATCACCAAACTAGTGGGTGTTTTCTCTCATTACAAAGTATCTAACCCCTCCCATATTTTGAAGTCTTGATGCCCCCCTCCCCAATTCTAAAGGATCCCCTATTTAGAATCTCTTCAAATATGAAAACACTCTTATTCAATATAAGCTCTATTGGGCCCCAGGGAATCGAGAATCCATTAATATCTGGAATGATAGTATAATGGGCAGGGCACCTTTGGGACAAGTTGAATAATTGACACCACTTAAAGCTTGGAGTATCAATGTTGGCCTCACAAAGCTAGTCAACTTATCTCTTTGCGAAGAAAATGGGAAGTGGACATGTTTGATATCTTTTTCACCACCAGACCATCTTACATCTATGGTTCCCAAATTGTACAATCTGCTTCCAGGTTGTACTCCTATATAAATTCAAACGAAAGACACTCATAACTAGGGGGACTCTGAGTACTTAGTAAAATGAGGATTTCAACATTTGGTACCAAAATTTCTAGGGCCTCCCCACTCTAATATTTGGTCCTTCATTTGGATCGACCCTTCTCTTCCAAAAATTAATTCTTTATGTTGGGTTATGGCTCATGCGAAGATTCTAACAACATAAAATATTCAAAAAGGGGGAATTGATAGACCATCTAGGTGTGTAGTATGCAAATCTGTAGCAGAATATTTCCAACATCTTTTCTTCGATTGTGATTTTTCAAAGAAATTTTGGATTTAGGCATATTCTCCACTTCTCCCTCAATACAACCCCCCTTCAAATTGGAATGACATGTTCTTATGTTGGAAGCAAATATATGTTGGCCGATTCACTAAAAAACCTCTCTTCACGAGTTTTTGGAAAATGATCCCTAAATATATATGATGGGATATTTGGTTGAAAATAAACAAATATGTTTTCCAAAATAATTTTCTTTCACCTTCCAGAACTCTCTTAATGGCCTACAGTCATTTATCTGAAAACTTCTATGTAAAATTAAGATAGTTAGACTCTATCTCGAACCTTGATGAAGTGGAACAAATATGGGTCACAAACATTCTTAGCACCCAATTATTTCATCTTTATCCACCACCTCCTCCTTCATCTTCTTAGCATCCCTGACATATCAGACTCTCTGATCAGGAATTTGGTTAATGGAAGTAGTAGCAAACATTGATCACTTTATTCTTTGATGGGGCTTTAGTGTTAAAATTTCTCTTAAGAAGTTAAGTGTATTCAATATTCTTTAACTTTAAACTATTATAAAAACTACTACATGCATAAGGATCAATGAAAGAAAGACATCCATAGTATACATAAGATTTATCTTGGAAAATTGTCTCAGGGGAGAAAACCTAGCAAAGCTTCTTCAATATAAATTCATCAACAAGTATAACGTATCTCTCTAAGAGAGATAAGCCAAAACAAAAGATAACCACAAGATAGAGCATAAACCCTAACCATAATAGGGTAGCACACCACTAGACCAAGATAGGCCTCCAAGAGATAACCAAAACCCTCCACCAAAACAACCTTAGTCTATAGCTGTGTCTCCTCCTAATACTTGCACACTTTTCCTTGAGAGAGAGAATGTGTGTTGTGTCTATTATTCAAATAAGGCACCTAGCCTCTTATAAATACAAGTTGAGTCACCCTGTAATTAGGTTAGGGCCGACATGTACAATTGAGACTTTCTAATTTACATTTGAATTTTACAAAGTCACAATAGGGCCAACTTTACAAATACAACATAGTATTATTCTTTAGGGTTTTGACTTGGTATAATACAGTATAGATACAATAAGAATATCTTCCAAATCTACTCAAACTTCAACACTCCCTCTTAGTAAGGAAGGTATTCTTCTAGCATGATCGTCACGACTACTTCTGCACTTTTGTATACTTGACCATTGACTTGTTGAATTTCCACGAATCAATATTGAGGAATTTTTGTAACCACATCATGCATCCAGGGTCTCATCATCCTTCTAGGTTTTATGTTATCACAGGGCTACAACTCTCCAACTCACACATAATCTAACATCTAGTTCATACAGAACTAGTAACCTCACCAACTCACACAAAATCTAAAATCTAGTTCATACAGAACTAGCAACTTGTCATCTCACACAAAATATGGCATCCAGTTCATACATAACTAGTATCTCGCTAGCTCACATAGAATTTGACATCTAGCTCATACAAAACTAGTAACCTCTAGTTGGCACACCAGGAAACCGGTCCATAGTGACCAAGCATCTAATCGCAAGGATTAGGTGATGTAGTGCACATACACTACCCATCTAGACCAAGGCTAGGAAACACCTCCAACCACATAGGTTGGCCCTCCTATTTGAAAATATGGGAAACTCACTAGCCTTGAAGGCTCGACATCTGCTAACTTTGTGTGAGGTCATGCTAACTGGTGCCATAGTCAGTAATGTGCCTATGAATGATTACCCATTTCTATTGCCACACATTAATGTTGCTACCCTAGAATCGCATATGTAGCTCATCACTCCCTCTTACTAGGGAAGTCCTTCTAGGCCACACCAAGATTGTCCCTGAAGTACACAATCTTCACTCTTGACAGAGGCGTGGTCAACACGTCTTCTATCGGCTCATCTGTAATGACATAATGGAGCTTCACTGCTCCCTTCTGCACCATATCTCTAATATAATGGTACCTGATCTTGATATGCTTGAACTTGTCATGAAACACCAGTTTCTCTGAAAACTTCACACAACTCTGGTTGTCACACCATATACAAGTTGCCTCTATCTCGAGATCAAACAATCCTGTAAGTAGCTTCCGAAGCCACACTACTTCACTACTAGTTGAACACGCTGCTATATACTCTGCCTCAACCATACTGAGCGCCACACTATTCTACTTCCTTCTAAGCCATGAGATCATAGTTGATCCCAAACTGAAGCAACATCTAGATGTACTCTTTTGGTATGCAACACTACTGGACCAATTTGAATCAGTAAAGCCTTGTAGGCTTATCTCACTATCCAAAACATATCTCATTCCATAGTCAATTGTACCTTTCAGGTACCTCAACACATGTTTTGCTGCAATCAAGTGAACACTTCTAGGTTCGACCATATACTGACTCAATGTGTTCACCACAAAACATATATCTGGCCTTGTGTTTGTTAAGTACATCAACGAACCAATCATCTATCTATACATGGTGGCATCCATTGTCTCTGAAGATGTATCACTCGATAAATTCATATTCTTCACCATTGGTGTAGGAATGGATTTACAATTCATCATTCTGAATCTCTTCAAAATATCTACAACATATTTTCCTTGGTTAAGGAAAATCTCACTCAGTATCTTCCATACCTCTAGACCTAAGAAATAATAAATCATACCCAGGTATTTCACCTCGAATTTTGTAGCAAGCTTCCTCTTACTTTCAGTGATGATCTTCTCATCTCCTGTTAGAAACAGGTCATCCACATATAATGTAGTAATATCATTGGTCCACCATCTACAGCCTTGTAGTAAAGGTTGGAATATTCTTTACTCTTGGTAAAGCCCAAGCTCATCAGGAAACTGTTAATCCTACCGTACCATGCCCTGGATGCTTTCTTTAATCCATACAAGGCTTTCTTCAATATGCACACATGTGTCTGATTTTCATGTGTCTCAAAACCTTGTGGCTACTCCACATACACTTCTTCTTCTATTACACCATTTATAGAATTTGTCTTCACGTCCATCTGGTGTACCTTCCACTGCAGTACTGCAACTATCACAATTATAGATCTAATTGAAGTGTATCTCTCCAAAACAAAAATGTCTCCTCATAATCTATTCATTCTTTCTGGGAGAAACCACAATGCACGAACCTTCCCTTTTACTTCTCGATACTGCCATCTACTGAATTCTTTGTCTTGTAAATCCACTTGGAACTTACCATTGTCTTCTCTTTCAGTATCAGAAACACATCCCAAACATCATTCTTTACAATGGACTGGTACTCTTCAATCATGGCATCCTTTCATTCTTTCTTCTCCGTAGCCTAATCATAACATGTAGGATCAACATCAATAATGTCACTTAGCAATGCCAAGTAACTATAGTATGGTCATGGTCTCTTGTCACACACCCACTACGACATAATAAATTTTTCGCCTTTTCTCGAGGGACAGAATCCCCGGAATCCTACGGGGATTAGCACAGGATAGCTCTTCCCCTTTTTCCCACCTTTGTTTGATCGTTGATCATGATCACAGGACAAACAACTAGGCGCCTTTTCTCATTTCACAACTCAGCGATATAAGCGAGTCGAGTCTTTCGACTCTGCAAACCCCGAAATGTCGAAATGTCAAAGAGGCTTCAATCAGTAATTAGCCCCTTGGCTATGCCTTCGTCCATATGACCACTTATCATAAGACCATAGTCTTATCCCTTTCGGGATTTTATGAATACAAGAGCCTGACCTCTTGTCAACAGGACTCCTGAATTCCCGATTTGCGAAATCCCGATGGACTCTTCCTTTCAGGACTCTCCCAAAATCCAGGATTGCTACCACGTGTCCTCCCTTAGATGGATGGTCCTTTTCGTTCCATGATTTCGCGACTTGCGACCCCTAGTGACACATCTGTCAACTCGAATCCCCGGTATCTGAAATATCGATGGACTCTCGATCTCCGCCATGTGTCCTCCACAGATGGACGGTCCAGATTGTTTTGAGACTTCGCCAGGTGCGAAGTCAAAATGATCACCTTCCTCTTTTGTTCCCCAATGTATGAATCCCTGAAATGGGTGATCTCGCAACATGCGTCCTCCCTTAATCGGACGGTCCAGATCTATTTCGGGACTTCCACCATGGAGTGTCCCGATCTCTTGTCTTCGAGACTTTCGAAATCCCGAAGTCCAAAATCCCGATACCAACTCCTCTTTCGGGACTTTCGCCTTTGTTCACGAGGGCTTAACCCTCATGCATCTCCTGACAGATCCAATGACTGTCGGGTTTTTCTAACTAAGATATGACGGTTCAGATCTGTCCTGCGCTATGCATTCTCCTGTTGCTCCCTATACGTGGAGAATCCAACGGTCCAGATACTCCCACGGACCTTGGGGATCTATGGTCCCGATTTCTTTGCCACTCACGAAGATAAAGGAAAGGGTTTAAGGCATTTAACGCCCTCGTTTCTTCCTCCAATCTAACAGTCGTGAATGACTGCAGATCTTCCGATAGGATCTCATCCGTCGATCGATACTTATTCCTATGCTGCCATCTCAGGATTTCAAGAGGATCATTCTTCCTCGTACAGGGTTACTAAGACTTGTGCCTTCAAAACCTTTTCCAGGTTCTTGGTGAGCTTTCCAAGAAGGGTGTCTCTATGGGGAGATCTATCCAAGGTATTACCTGAGACAGATAAGGGTATAGATTTCCCGAAAAGCATGCACCACCATTTCTGATCAAAACACCACACAGACGGTCTTATACTCAAACCATTCATAAACTACACAGACTATGAGCATACATGTCAGCATATAAATTTCAAGATGCAAGATGATCATAAATGCCAGGATATACATTTCAATATGCAAGATGTAAAACACTTATCAGAAATAACACCAAATGTGATTGCAACCGCTGAGAGGGGTGCTCCTTTTCACCCAACCGTAGCCTCAGTGACTCCCAATGGATTTACCACTAGCCACCCCTGAGTTGAGACCACGATGTTCCGAGACTGAGTCTCTATTCGCCAGTGACCAAGAATGAAGATTACTCTCCTTCTTCTCCGCTATCACTCACTCTGCATTTTCCAGAGTTCTTTCTCTTTCCCTTGTGTCTGCCCCCTTAATCGCACACTCTTCCTGCCTTTTCTCTTTTCGGCGAGGTTGTGTGTGGAACGATCTTCCTCACGGTGGTCAAGTCTGAGAACTCTACGGATGGGCGGTTCACCCCCATTCCTCATTACTTATGAGGATCCATTTACCTACCAACTTGGTGAGTCATTTAATTCGAGGCCAGCGAGCCACTCTTGGTTCTCCGAGCCAGTGAAGTCCAAATATGGTATTGGTTTCGGTGGAAGTTAACGCCACCATTCCAGGTGCCTTCCACCACCATTCTTCAACCATCGTGGTCTCTTTTTCAGCACACCCCCCTCTCAGTAGTCCTACAATATATATATATATTCATAATATTATTTACATTAATCGACCTTTTTCACAAGGTCCATTCACATCACACATTCACATTTCTGAGTTTGCCACAATACTTGGCCAGTGTAGTTATTTTTACAGACTGGGGGAAACAGGGTGTTACATCTCTTGATTTCTCTGAAAGTTCCATCTAGAGCACCATACTTCTCTGCATCCTAAATAATTTCTTGAGCCCAAGCTGGTCTTCTCTTCTTAGTACTCATCTCTTAGGATGAATCTGCAGGTCTCTGTGGTTATTCCATATCATGATCTTATAGTACAACATCATCTCCTTCATTTTTATCTGCAACTCTGGGATCTTCAGGTTCCTCATCATCAACCTCATCTGAATGATTCTATCTCGATCTACTGAAAGTTTCATCCTCGTCGAAGGTGACATCTCTTCTAGTCTCAATCTGTCGGTGACCATGGATGTAGACTCTGTATGCCTTCGATGTCTCACTATATCCAACAAATATGCCCTTCTTGCCTGAAGGGTCCAACTTTGATCTCTTGTCCTTGGGAACATGTACATCTACTGGAAAACCAAATATCCTTAGGTGGATGACCTCTGGATTTTCACCTGTAAACATTTCTTCTGGTTTCTTGTTCCCAAGTACATGATGGGGAATTTTGTTCTGCACATATGCAACGGTCTTGGTAGCCTCTTCCCACAAATGCATCGGTAAATCTTAATCATGGATCATGGCCTTCACTGCTTCCATGATAATTCAGTTCTTTATTTCTGCCACACCATTCTGGTGAGGATTGTAGGGAGTAGAGAGATCCCTCGTAATCCCAACTTCTTTATAGAATGCCTTGAATTCATCTTATGTGAATTCTCCTGCATTATCTGACCTTAATATCTTTATCTTCTTTTCAGAAATATTTTCAACAAGTTCTTTGAATTCTTTGAACTTGTTGAATACTTCACTTTTAGCTTTCAAAAAATAAACCCAAGTGTTACGTAAGAAATCATCAATAAATGAAACATAGTATACATACATGCTAAGTGAAGTGGTTGACAATGGTCCATACACGTCTTAATGTACGATGTCCAAGGCTCCTTTGGCTTTGCTATCACTTCTTGGAAATGGTTTCTTCACGTATTTTCCTTGTGTGCATCCCTTGCATATGCCTTCATTACTCACTTGGATTTATGGAAAACTTGTCACCATCTTGCTCATGATTGGTAGTGCTTTGTAATGTATGTGAGAAAATATTCTATTCCATAGCTCACTTGGAGTAATTGTGTTGTGTACTAATGTTGAATATGAATGTCCCTTTAACTTGTATAGACGTCCTTATTGAACACCAATCACTACAACATCATCAATATATTTTCCTCTTGGCCACATGAGAACTTCACCATCAATGAAAGAAACTTTGAATCATTTCTCATCCAATGATGAGATAGAAAGGAGATTCTTCTACAAACTAGGTACATACAAAACATCCTTCATCTTCATAGGTTTTCCGAAATCCAATTTGTAAGAAGCTTCTCCTACTCCTTTAATGAGATATTGATAGTCATCACCAAGCTTCACCTTTTGAGGTGAATCTTTATGAACTAATTCTGAGAAAGAATCCTTGTAACATGTCATTTGATTAGAAGCACCACTATCAATAAGCCATGTGTTACTTCCATGAGTAATTGTTCTTGTAAGAGATGATATCACTACATATTCTTTGCTTGAATTATCTTCTTTGGCTCTCTTCTGATCAAGTTCATCGTCTTCTACAACATGAGCATGATGTCTTTTATACTTTCCTTTTCTAACCTGATCTTTTGAGTGGGGACAATTTATTGCAATGTGTCCCATCTTATGGAAGATGTAGCATTTGTAGTTTGAGTAATCATTTTGAAGCTTTTGTGTCTTATGTGACCCTTGGGACTTCTTGTGTGAGTGAACCTCTTTCTTTCTCTTTCCTTTTCTTGCATGTGCTTCTATAGCTTGATTTTCCTCATCACCTAATTTTTGTTCTCTTGTTGTCAATCTAGATTCTTCCCGAGTGAAATCCTCCCATAGTATGCTAAACCTTGTTAGCTTTATTCTTGAACGGATTCCCTAAATGAATGATTCCCAAGATATTGGGAGACCATTCAATGTAGTCATTACTAGTTCAACTTCTTCAATTGTGTCTTCAATGGCTTCAAGATGTTCTCTTATTTGAGACACCCTTGTGAAGTAGGATTGAATGGTTTTTGAACTCTGCAACTTCACACTCTTGAGTTGTGTTCTCAATGTCATCCTCCAATTGATATTATTTCCTTCATATAAACAAGATAGGGCATCGAACATTGTCTTTGGAGTATTCAACGATGAGACACGAGGGATCAAGTGATCCTTGATAGAATCTGCAATGATCCTCTTTGCCTTGAATATATTATTCTTGTGATTTTGTTTGTCCACATCTTCCTTTGGTTCTGTAACTTCTTCTTTGATGAAACCTTCTATATCATTCTCTTCTAGAATGAGCATCACTCTGTACTTCAATGCTCGGAAGTTATCAACACCTTCAAGCTTCTCATCAAGCTTAATGTTGGAAGTCATCTTACCCTTGGATGAAAATACAACAAGAAAATAAAAAAATTCAAAGAAAGGCTTATGATCTTACCAGAGAGTGTGCTATGCCAAGGTGATTTGCTCCAACTTTAGTGTGTAGCTGCCTAGACATCTCGATATAGGGTTTCATGAGGAAACCCTAATTTTTCAACTTGAGAATTTTTGAGATATGATCCAGGGAATATATGTGCCCTCCTTAGGAGAAATCTTTGATGGATTTATCTAGACCAATGTCCTTTAGAAAGAGGGAAACGTCATCACCTAGGGTTTTATGCAGAAACCCTAATTTTTCAGAAACTGTGAAAAACTGCAAGACTGGTCGAAGGAAAATATGCGCTAGGATTAGGAGAGTCTTCCTATGGTCTTGTTTTCCCCAACAATTTTATCTAGACTGTGAAAATGACTTCATTCAGGCCCGCTCTGATACCATGTTAAAAATTCTCTTAAGAAGTTAAGTGTATTCAGTGTTCTTTAACTTTAAACTATTAGAAAAATTATTGCATGCATAAGGATCACTGAAAGAAAGACATCCACAATATACAAAATATTTATCCTGGGAAAATCTCTTGGGGGGTAAAACCTAGCAAAGCTTATTCAATATAGATTCATCAACAAATACAATGTCTCTCTCCAAGAGAGATCTCACAAAATAGAAGATAACCAGAAGATAGACCAGAAACCCTAACCATAATAGGGTAGTGCACCACTAGACCAAGATAGGCCTCCAAGAGATAACCAAAACCCTCCAACAAAAAAACCTTACTCTGTAACTGCATCTCCTCCTAATACTTGCACACTTTTCCTTGAGAGAGAGAACTTGTGTTGTTTGTGTTCTTCAAATGAGGTGCATAGCCTGTTATAAATACAACTTCAGTCACCTTGTAATTAGGTCAGGGTCGACTTGTACAATTGACACTTTCTAATTTACATTTTACTTTTACAAAGGAAAAATAGGGATGACTTTACAAATACAACATAGTATTATTCTTTAGGGTTTTGACTTGGTCTAACATAGTATAGATACAATAAGTATATCTTCCGAAGCTACTCAAACTTCAACATTCAGAAGGAAATCCAGGGCAGTATGTGCCGAGGAAGTCATCCTTGACTTCGTAGGAAAGCAGATCATTGAATATTCATGGGGGGTGGGGCACAACACTAAAAATAAATAAGAAGTCCTTAAGGTGCATATGGGAATGCAATTAATCCAAGCAAACAAATACACTCAAGTCCTCATCATTAGAGACTCTGATATGATCATCAAGGGGCTATAGAGGAGGAGTAAAAATGTTCATTATAATCTTAAGAGGATATATCAAACAATCATGAGCACTAAGAAAAAATTCAAATCAGTGGACTATTATCATATCTATAGAATAAAAAATGGGTAGGAAGATAATCTGGATAAAGAAAAAAAAAATTGGACCAGAGCACCATTAGAATCAATGAGGAACTCTCTCTTAAACATATCCCGTAATCCAATGATGCAATTAAAAAAAAAGTGTTAAGTCCCATTATGAAGGGTTGAACAAGTGTATTAATTACATAAAAGAAAGAATTCGGAGGGGACGTGACCCTACCTCCCATCTGTATCAAGGTCATATATGCCATCAAGGTTTGTGATGCATCAAGAATCCCCCCCACACTCATGACACGAGACCACATCTCTTATCACCACATGCTACCCCCATGCGTGAAAGCACTTAAGCCCACCCCAAACGAGTTGAAGACTCTATGTGGGATCTTATCTCCATTCATGGTCTGAATCTTAGGTGTCACTCCCCTCAACTCCACTAACATTTCATTTCACACGGGAGGTGCTTCCAAATCCTCAATACCTGTAATGATTTATCTCCTTGCCCCATCATTTTTGTGTATTGCACCATCCTATCATTTTTTAATTCTCTTGACAATGCCAAATTCATAATATAATACATATAACAGTAAGGATGCAAATAAAATTTGGGATTCTCAGGATTATTGGGTTAGCTCTTACTACACAGGTTGCAGACAACAATTTCTCCTTTGGATAAGTTTTGTTTTCTCCAGTTCCTCCCCAACCATGGTTCTTGTGATTGCACTGACTACAAGGTGGATAAAATGTAGGAATAAATGCAGAACCAACAAAATGAAATGGAGTCTCTCTGTGCCTCAAATGCCGACCTCACTCATCAATTACAGGAGAAGGAGGAGAAAATAAATGAGGAATCGGCCATAGTCTTGTACACAGTCAACCAACATTCAACACAACTTCATTCCCTTCATAGAAATTCCCAGTGACACCTTCCAGACACTCCAGTTCAACAACATCTAGTTCCATCAGTAGGTTAGGTTGCCTCTTAGGAAGTCTTGCATCCCACACCACATCATATTGAATGTGCTTCCCCAAGAAACGATCTAGGCTGGGTGGACACAAACTTAAAGCTTATCTAGACTAGGTTTATGTAGTGCAAAGTTTTATTTTTTCTATATTCCTTTGTTAAACTGTATACATGGTAGAAGTGCAGTATTTTTGTTGTGTATTTATAACGAATTCCGAGCCATCAGAAGAAATGTAAGGCTCTTTATCTTTTTAATTCCTCTGGCCATTTTAAAATTTTGTATCTCTTGAATGTTTTGCCTATGTGCAACCTTTTTTATAATAAAAATCATAACCCTTTCTGTAAAAAAAACCTAGCATATAGTATTCCAAGGATCCATTGTCAACTTGGATTCCCCGTAAGCATACATAATGCCAATGAGACAAAGTGCATTATGATAACAACGAATATCAAACAAGAAAAAAAAATATATGACAACTGCATAATGTATAGGCTTACATATAAGAAAAACTTAATGTGCAGAGCTAATAAAACTCACTGTATAAGGGATCTCCAAGCCATCCATTCCAATAAATCCACCATTCTCATCCCATTATTTCTCCAATACTTCATAACGTACTAAGAAAAAAGGGTTAGACAATATATATATCATGCACATCACATTTACGTAAACAAAGGAAAAATGATATAAATGCATTCCACCCCCATCATTGCTACTTGATTTCAAAATAATTGACATGGATGATGGAAGCCATAGTAATTATTTGGTGGGCAACATAACCCATTTTCCACCACAGTTTCTTTCTCCACCTCACTTCCCTTTTTACTAGTAGAATCTCCTAGCATTGTTATAGAATAAATGGTATCAGATGGGCTCCCCTTTGGCCCAAGGGACCGAATATAGAAAAAAGGGATTACTATATCAAAACCATAAATATATGACAACTGATTTACATTAACAAGATTATTAATAGTGTAGATGGTTGAAAATTTTGAATATAAACCATAATGGAAGCTATAAATCCATCATATGAAGAGAGTGAAAAACAGAGGAAGTAAATATAAGACAATTTTTCCTATTAAAAAGAGGATATGTTTCTCATCCTACATCTTTGAGACCACAAGCTTAGATGCCATGGATTCACACTAGAAATCACCATAGTTAAAATCCCGACTACCATCCTCTAGCTTTGAAGAAACTAGAAACCGTAGAATATTGCTTCCTTTCTAACATCCCTTCAAGCCAGTTACCATAGTTGGAAAGGAAGCCAAGCTCTTTCACTTCCACACCAAGATCACATAGAAAACATAATGTGTCATTCTTTTCCACACATAGCGTACTATTTTACATCATTTGCACACCGGAGAGACCTTGTGGGGGGTTTTTTTGATAAGGAGAGAGATTGGACCTGACCAGATATAATAATTCTTATTAGTGGAAGGAATTTGACAAGTGGATTGAATCCATACATATAGGGTAGTCAAGCTATTGTTTTCATTCGTTGGTGTGAAGCCTAAGATCCCATTACTCTAAGCCAAGCCCGCGTGCACCAAGAAAATAATAGATTCAAGGGGTGGTCCTTGGTGGAACGAAATATAGAATGACACTTTTTCAAATGTGATGCTACAAATCAATGGAGGCTGGTGGAGGAAAGGAGATATACACCATCACAACAATAGGGGAAAAGGATATGTGGAGGTGGAGGACAGCCACTCAATAAAGGATGAGAATGAACCCAGTTGTTTAGGGTGACCAATTTTGGGTATACGATAGGTTTTGGGAAAATATATCCCTATATATTTCAATATAAACCATATAAAAAAATTTATAAATCCATCATATGAAGGGCTTGTGAAAATGAAGGAAGTAAATCCAAGTCAAATTTTCCTATTAAGAAGAGGATATGTTTCTCAACTTGCATCTCTGAAACCGTGGGCTTAGATTCCATGGATTTTCACTAGAAATCACTGTAGTAAAAACCCTTACTATCTTCCTCCAGTCCTAAAGAAACCAAAAACCCCAGAATGCCACTTCCTTGCTAATATCCCTTCAAGCTAGTTATCATAGCCAGTGAGGAAACCAAACACTTTTGCTTCCCTAGCATGCTCACACAGACAACAAAATACATCTTTCTTGGTCACACACATCCTACTATTTTACATCAATTTCAGACTAGGGAGACCTTGTGGGTGGATTTATAGACAAGGAGAGAGATCAAGCCTGATCATATATAAAAATTCTTATTAGTGGAAGGAAATCGACAAGCATTTCAGATCGATACATATAGGGCAGTCAAGTTGTGGTTTTTTCTTTCTGGTGGGGAGCCTAAGATCTTGTTTCTCTAAGCCAAGTTTGTGTACACCAAGAAAATAAGAGATTAAAGGGGTGGTCCTTGGTGGAACAAGACATAGAATATCATTTCTACAGAGGTGATGTTGTGAGTTAGTGGAGGTTCATGGAGATATACACTAGCACAACAATAGGGGAAAAAGATAGGTGGAGGTGGAGGACACTTGTTAGGAAAGGATGAGAATGAACCCAATTGATTAGAACAATCGGTTTTTGACAGATGTCAAGTTTTAAGAAAAAGTTATCCCTATATACATGCCTTTGACATAATAAATTTCTATAGCATGCCCTTGAGGATACGTTGAATTTTCAATTGATTCCCAAAAAAAAGAAAAGTATTTGTTTGATTTCAAAGACGTTAACTTTCCAAATATATTAAAAATATGTCATTCCAATATATATATATATATATATATATATATATATATATATATATATATATATATATATAAAGAGGTGAATGATCATAATTAAAAATTTGATTATTATTATTTATTTTAACTTTGTCTAAAAAAAATAATAAATAATATGAAATTTGTTATTTTTGAAAGTTAAAATTAATATTAAACAGTTTTTGAATTTTGAATAATATTAATTATAAATTAATTTTTAAATATTAAATAATAATAATTAATTTTTTATTTGTATTTTAAAGAAAATAAAAATATGAAAAAGTCTATTTTTTTAATATGAAAAGGTATGTTTTTTAGTGAAGGGTAATTGAAACATTATTTTTTGACAATACAAAATGTTGATGCTTAAGAATATAAAAGAGCTGAAAACACTCAAAACATCTATTATTGTTAGCCATATAGAATCTTATTAAATTTTTTTAATTAAGGGTATTCAAAATATCTATATAATTGATAATCCAAAACATCTTATATAATTGATAAGTCAAAACATCTATTATTCTTAGCAATATAGAATATTATTATTTTTTTTTAATTATGGGCACTCAAACTATTTATATAATTGATGATGAGTGATAAGAAATTAGACAAAATATCATAAACACAAATTTTGGTTGTTTTATATTTTTGAAAAATATTTTAATTATAAATTAATTATATAAAATTGAATAAAATATCATAGTTTTAATTACTCCATTCAACATTAACAATTTTTTAATTATTAATTATTTTTAAAAGTTTTAAATTTTATTTTTTAAAATGAAATTTTTTTAATTAAATTTAAGAATAAAAATATAGAAATAAATAATTTAATAATATTTTCACAAAAGATTTCACATATTTCACTTTATTCTTAACTATTTAGATCATCCCTTAACTATTTAGATTATCCCTTAACTTTGTGATGATAAAATTTCATTTTTAAATACAAGCCTTAAGCACCTCATAAATAAATTTGGTTTAAAAAAAGCAAAATTTCATATTTTACAAAATAGTAAAAAACACAGTGCATCAAATCCTAGAAGAAGAATTAAGGTTAAGCACCTCATAAATTTGGTGTAAATATAAACTAGCACAGCTGCAAAGTGAATGCCGAAACGTAGCTGAAACGCACATAGAGCTGAGAAAATCCAAAAGTTAAGTGGTAATTTTAAAGGTTAATCAGTTAAATGTGGCAATCATATAGTGGTACAGTAATTTCTTAATATAATTAGGTAAATGTTAAAAAGTAAACATATTAAATGATGCATTAAAAAATACAAGAAAGTTATGAAAGTAAATCACATTCATTGATTTGGGAGGACGACTAAGAATATGCCAGCATCTTCAATTGTTAGCTATCAGATTAGAATTTTAGATTAAAAGTTGATTAATTGTGCCCATCTCCAATAAGTGTACACCTTTAGACGTAACAAGATTTCATAATTTACAAAATAGTAAAAAAAAAGAATTAAGGTTTTCCTAATTTGAATGCCCCTTGTATCCCACCCAACAAAGTGTCCAGTAAAACTCTAAACCGACTAAGTTTGTTAATTGTAGAGATGTAAAGGGAGACGGGAAGCGGGAACCACGAGCAGTGGCACTGCCTTATGCACTGTGAGACCAAAGGCTTCTACCATATCGAGCTTCTCCGGCGGCTGGCGATCGGGGAGAGACAAGTCAAAGGAATGAAGTAAGGTGGCAAGCATGAGTTGAACAATGCGGAGCCCCATGCTCATTCCAGCACAGATCCGTCTACCTGAACCGAACGGAATTACCTGGAAATCGTTACCCCTAACATCCACACTGCTACCCACAAACCAATCGGGGTCAAATTCCAGTGGTCTCTCCCACACATCTAGGTCACGTTGTATACCCCACGCATTCACTATGAGTCGAGCATTCTTGGGTATGTAGTACCCCTCTATCTCGCACGCCTCCAGTGCCATCCTTGGCACCAAGAGGGGGAAGGAGGGGTGAAGCCTTAACGTCTCTTTTACCACTGCCTGCAAGTAAGGAAGATTTTGGAGGTCCGACTCTTTCAACATTCTATGTTCCCCTTTCACCACAGAGTCTAACTCTTCTTGGCATCTCCTCATCATCTTCGGGTGGCGTATCAACTCTGCCATTGCCCATTCCACTGTGATCGAAGTTGTGTCAGTTCCTGCTAAAAACATGGTCTGCACAACATCATATAATATGTGTAAGTTGCAAGTAAAAGATAAACATCCCAAAATCAGCAGAAATGCATATATAAACATTGAAAACTGCTAGATCAGAACAGAAGGTAAAGTTGGGTATTTTTCATTCAATTCAACCTAATGAATTAAAAAAAGACTCACTAGCAAAAGGCCCTTAATATCATCATTCGTGAGCTTCCCTCCTTCGCCATCCGCATCATTTCTAAGAGCCCAAAGCATACTCAGAAAATCGCCCTTCCCTCCTCCATTACACGACGCAGATTGGCGCTCCTTTATCATCTTAGTTAAGAACTCATCGAACCTGTTGTGCAGCTTCTTCATCTTGGTCCGTACGCCCTGCAGATCTATCCAAGCCAAAGATGGCACAAAGTCACCGATAATAAACTTCCCGGCCAAATCGAAACCCTCCACCACCATTTCCCTGAACTCGCTCGCCTTCGACCCCTGGGAATCGAACACGCGCTTGCTCAACAAAATCTGCCCGAGAATGTTGGCAGTGCAGACGTTGAGCAGCTCCCCGAGGTTCACCGGCACGGCCTTCTCTTGTCGCTCATGTTCGAGAATCGACTTCACCAGCATCTGGACCTCTGCTTCTCGCACGGGCTGCAGATCGTCCAAGGCCTTGCCGGCAAAGAGATGAAGGTTACAGACCTTGCGCATCATTCTCCAGCGGGGGCCGTAGGGAGCCGAGACGAGGTCGTTGGAGTCGTAGCCAAAGTATTTGGCGATTGAGCTGCCTGGCCGGATGGAGAAGTTGAGGTCGTTCGTCTTCAGGCACGCCTCCGCTATCTTTGAAGACGAGACGACCACTGTGTCGGTTGTCCCGAGCTTCAAATACATGATCGGACCGTATTGCTTCGATAGCTCATAGAGCGAGCGATGGGGCATGTTGCCSAGAAGTGGAAGGCTGCCAATGACAGGCCATCCGGACGGACCCGGGGGAAACCGTTTTCTCTGACTGTGTTTCACCGCGCAGATCAARCCGATCGCCAAGACTATCAGACTCAGCACTTGRCCRAGGCTCGGTCTCAGGCTCGCAACAGAACTCTGCAGCAAATCAAGCGATGAATCCATGGCTCTCTATTGCTTGCTATTATTTCTGAAACTCGAGCGTACAATGTGGCTTCTGGTYCTGGAAGTTCTATCATCATATATCTTGATTAAAGAATTGCTGGCCTTATCGTTAKCCACCAATATKGACGACTAATTTGGCAATGTTCTAGATGACCGTTTTATTAAATGAAAACTCCGTATCTAAAAAWGACAACAAGATCACGGACGTGAATTTTTTATTTATTCCGATCATGAACTAAACRGGAARACCTAGGCATCGAAACCCGTGAAAGGATGATTCCCRAACCCTGTTCCCCATWGAYTTTTTTYTTTTYTTTATTAAATTTATTAAATATTTATATTTCTATTATTTATTCATCTTTTAGTTKAGTTTGTYTTCTACCTTTTGTCTTCAATAATTATTAACTTAATATTTATATATTTTTTATTTTAGTATTTCAAAAATACATATGACGTTTGCACGAGCTATAATAATTRACCTAGCACATTAACTTCTTAGAASGACTTAATTTCCTTATGCTTAACGGATTGTCTAAAAAAAAAATTAAAACATTTACTATTTAAATTAATATTAAATCGAAAGACGTTGATTTTTTTTTTCATGTTTTACATCAAACTAGTATTTTATTTTATGTTGAAATAAACTAGCACAGCCACATAATTGTGRTTGTGGTTGATGAAGGCCGAAAGGYAGATTTGATTCGCAAACAAATCAACATTTAAAAATGCTAGAAGGTTATCAAYATGAGATCTCATTCATTGATTTGGAAGTATGAYTAAGAATATGCCAGCATCTTCAATTGATAATCATATGATTGGAAAGGTTTAATTAATTAAATTAAATTAAAAAAGTTTTAATTTATCCTTCATTATCTCTATCTTTCATTTAGTATTTTTTAATCTAGTTAAATAGAAAGGTTTTAATCATTTACTATTTTTTAAGCTAGTTAATGGTTTATATTTATTGATAATCATATGATTAGAAAGGTTTAATTAATTAAATTAAATTAAAAAAGTTTTAATTTATCCTTCATTATCTCTATCTTTCATTTAGTATTTTTTAATCTAGTTAAATAGAAAGGTTTTAATCATTTACTATTTTTTAAGCTAGTTAATGGTTTATGTTTATTTCTCTTCTTTAATAAATATTGATCTTTATGGAGTGAGTTAATGAGTAAATAAATTTATTTATTTTTGAGATAAAATCATTTTCTATGATGAAGTATAATTTCTAATCATTTTTGATATGTTTAGAAATGAACCAAAACCTTAAAAAAAGATATAATCAAAATTTTCATCAATTAAGTGGAACTTTTAAAAAAATTCCTATCAAATTTGAAGAAGAATTTTCATCTAGAAAATATTGATGGTATCCACATTTTAACTTACTTTTTTATATTTCCATTATCTCTTACTCTTTTATATTTCCATTATCTTTTAGTCTAATTTGTCATTTATCTCTATTTCTTGTCTTTATTAAATATTGACTTAACATTTATATGTTTATGGATTTTAATCACCCAAAAACATAGATGGACATTTTGACAACCTATAAAAGCATATAAAACTATCAACTTAATAATTATTAACTTAGTTGAAAGTGAGAAATAAAGGTCTCTTAATTTTTTATTCACTTAACATGTTTTACAAATAAGTACAATAAGTTAGTCTAAATATTCTACCTAAACTTATAAATAAAATATTCACCCAAATAACTTAAATGCCCTTATATATTTGTTTATATTGACCTATAAATACATATTCTTATTCTCTCTTCTATACATAATTTGAATGCTCTCTCTTCTATACATAATTTGAATGGTTTAATAAAAGAACCACAACCTATTGAAAAAAAAAGAGAGATTTTCTCAAATGTAATGTATTGAAAACAAAATGTACTGTATTGAAAACAAAAGAAAAGACTTTCTCAAATGTAATATTATAGTGAAAATAAATTAAATTTATTTTTACTAAATAATAAAAGAACCACAAACTATTGAAAACAAAAGAGAGAGACTTTTGAATATTTTAATCAAAAAACCAAAAAGGGAAAGACTTTCTCAAATGTAATGTATTGAAAACAAAAGAGAAGACCTTCTCAAATGTAATATTATAGTGAAAATAAATTAAATTTATTTTTACTTAATAATAAAAGAACCACAACCTATTGAAAACGACTTTTGAATAGTTTAATTAAAAAACAAAAAAGAGAAAGACTTTGTCAAATGTAATGTATTGAAAACAAACGAGAAGACTTTCTCAAATGTAATATTATAATGAAAATAAATTAAATTTATTTTTACTTAACAATAAAAGAACCACAACCTATTGAAAACAAAAGAGAAAGCACTTTCTCAAATATAATATATTGAAAACAAAAAAGAAAACACTTTCTCAAATGTAATATATTGAAAACAAAAAAAAACACTTTCTTAAATGTAAAAATAAATTAGATTTATTTTTACTTAGTCATATATTATTACTTACACATAAATTCTTTGCCACTTTATATATACAAGAATTAAATTGGTAACAAAAAGTCTCATTTTTTTTCAATAAATAAGTTATGATGTGATTACATTGAAAATCATGATTGTGCTTATTGTTTTGTTTGGATTATGTTTATGTTTATGATTATTTCATGTTATAATAAATTTTATCTTTAAATCAATCCAAAATCTCATTTAGATTACAGTTTTATTTATGATTTTATTATTTTCAAAGATATTTTGGATTTTTCTAATAAACTCTAAAACAACTTGAATCATGTTAAAATATTAAAACCAGCTAATACTAATAAATGGTGTTGGGATCCCCTTGCTTATGGGACAAGGGACTTCTTCTGTGCAATGATTTGATTGTTAAAGTTTACGGAGGTACACATATCCTACCCTCCTCTGGATTTGAACATATAACTTCTTAGGAGGAAACACACTTTCTTAACCATTAAACCCACTTAGATTGAAAAAAGATTCGTAAACTAAAAAAAATAATTCTTGATTGGACAAAAACCTAGTTCGGTGACAAATGTCTTGACAAATTATTATACAAAAAGGCGACTGGAGGGACAATCCCCCATGATAGAGAGAGGGTCGACATTACTACCTAACTGAATTATATAGTAGACGCTACAATAAGAAATAATAATAGGGATTAAATAATCGAGAAGGGGTATTTGCTTCCTCCAATGATGAAAGGATTGGTATCCTAACCCCTCCTTATTATGTAAGTGCCTTAAATATTATTAATAATAATAATCTACCTCTATGTCTCATGACATTATTTCACTTGTGAGATCCCACTTTATTATATACTTCTAGCTATCAATCCTAAGCAGTACTTGAATCTGAATGTTTTCCCTACTATTCTAATAAGGGCAACGCTAAATAAAGAAAATAATGGTAGGCCCAGCACAATATAATAACCTGCATTCCCATCCAATGATTGAGGCTGGAATTTGCATAGATCTGATTTGTTAGGTCTCCTTCCAATATGTTGTCCATCTGCTCGAGGGAATGGGTCGGGCCTGTTATCCCCGATATCTAGGGATAACTAGCAGATCATGTCTCGAGGCCCACATGGTCCTAGACATGGAGTACCGAGAGCAGGAGCGACTTGAGCATGGTCCTGGAGGACCCACCTTCTTCTTCTCAGCCAGACTTGTCCTGCCAGCAGTACCAGCCTCCATCACTACCGGCTT
>ML799117.1:174058-198481 GCA_009831015.1 Picea engelmannii | reverse complement strand
GACAGGACAAGTCTGGCTGAGAAGAAGAAAACATGGGCCCTCAAGGACCATGCTCAAGTCAATCTGCTCTCGTACTCCATGTCTAGGATCATGTGGGCCTTGAGACATGATCTCCTAGTTATCCCATGATATCGGGGATAACAGGCCCTAGGGTTTCTAGGGTGCCGAGAGTTTCTACAAAATCTTGATCTCAGATTTCTGGAACTTCTTGAAAAAACGTTTTTTCTTAATTTAAAGCATTTATGTGACACTATCAAAGTTGATTGTTGGCAATCATAAGCCCAACAAAATCCAAGGTTACTAAGTCAACCTAATCATTAGGTTTTCAAAATCCAGTTGGCGAGAGTTTGAAGAAACCAAACAAATGAAGAACGGAGCCTTAGTAGAAGATAGGCTTGATGGAGCAAGCAACTTGAGCTCCTGGAAATCAAGGCTTCAGGTCACCCTTGAAGAAGATGACATTTTGGATGTGGTGACTAAAACCTTACTAGACACAGCTACAGAAGTAGAGAAGAAGATAATAAAGGAAGAAGATGTCAAAGCAAGAAAATTAATCATCTACTCAGTAAGAGATCATCTCTTACCTCGTATTGCCAACCTGAAGATAGCTTATGATATGTATGACGCATTAAAAGAAATGTTTAAAAGTGACAACACCCTCAGAAATCTTACCTTGAAGAGCCAACTTCAAAGTACCAAGATGACGAAAGGTGACACGGTTGCTATCTTCTTTATGAAGATATCAGAGATTAAAGAACAACTAGAAACCATTGGAGAAATCATGTCTGATAGAGAACCTGTCTTAACCACTCTCAACAACCTTCCAAAACAATGGGATCCTTTTATTCAAAGTATCAGTGGAAGAGAAAGTCTACCAACCTTTGATCATCTATGGACTGATTGTACTCAAGAAGAACTTAGACTTAGAAATAGAGGAGTGGAAGACTCCTTAGAAGAAAATCAAGCTCTTGCACTTCATACAAAGAAAGGAGGAAAATTCAAAAGAAACTTCAAACAAACATTCAAAGATGAAAAGTCTTCATCAAACCCAGGTTATAATCAAAGAAGAGATGTTTCAGAAATTCAGTACTTCAGATGTGACAAATATGGACACTATGCAAGAAACTGTCCAACCGGGAAGAAGGGAAGACAACATGCTTCTACCGCTGACATCGATCCAGATCCACCTCAAAAGAATGAAGATAAGAGAGAGGAGAAGTACTTCCTCTACGCTAAAACATGACTACAAACCCAGGTAAATCAATTGATCTCTAAATTTATAGTTGATTGCATTTTTTAATAAATGAAGGATATTATCCCTAGTATGGGAGCCCTCAAAGACTTGGACCATTATCCCTAGTACGGGAGTCCAAACCATATTTGATTGATTATTATGCAAGACAAGCAGAGATATTGTCCTTAAGAAGAGATACCCCTTCAATAGACCCAGAGAATCTCAGATGGAGATTGACAGTGAGACAATACCTTCTCCCCCTTCTTCAGTTCAGAGGGAGACAGACATTATTTCAACTATTCCAGTTCTCCAGTTGATATATCCAAAGATATTGCAATAAGGGCATAAAAGGGTATGCCTAGAATCAACAAACTCTGCTAGAAGGCAGAGAAACATACAAGTCCCTCAAAGGACACCTTGAGAAAGAAAAAGATTTTTTTAAGTTATCTTTCAAGTCATGAGCCACCTCATTGAAGAAACAACAAGAGAAACAGGCATGGCAAGATGCCATAACAGAAGAATACCAGTGTATCTTAAAGAATGATGTATAAGATATTATTCAGAGATCAGAAGGGAATTCTGTGGTAACTTCCAAGTGGGTCTATAAGAGCAAGCATGCAGCTGATGGAAGTATCAAGAATTACAAAGTCAGAGGATTCTCACAAACAGAGGGAGTTGTCTATGATGAGACACTTGATCCAGTAAGACCGACACACTTCCATCCGTACTACCATCCATAAGTTGGAAACTATATCAGATGAATGGATTCTTGATGAGTTTGGGTTTCAGCAAGTGTGTTGTTGATCCAAACCTATATTATTGTTGATTTTGATGACTTATTCAGAAAGCCTTGTTGATGAATACAAGTAAGCCTTGACTTCTAATTTCAAGATAAAGGATCTGAGTATGATGCTCTACTTCCTTGAAGTATAACAGAGAACCAATGAGATTTTTCCTGAGTCAAAGAAAATATACAATGGGAATATTAAAGAAGTTCAGTATGACAAAATGCAAAAACACCATGACAAACTTGGTGAAAATGAATGATGATGATTCAGACAAGATTGATCCACAACTGATTAAATTATTTATGTATCTTGTTAACACTAGGCCTAATTCATACTATGCAGTGAATATGCTTAGCAAATACATGAGCCAGCCGAGACAGTAAAGCATTTATTGAGATATACACAAGGCACAGTTTGATATGGTCTGAGATATGCCTCCAAGTGTGAAATTGATTTTGCAGGGATATTCCTATACAGATTGAGCAGAGAGTACAGTGGATCGGAAGAGCACATTCGGTTGTTGTCTTACTGTGAAGGTTGCCATGGTTTCCTGATGCAGCAGAAAACAAAACTCTGTAGCCTTGCGTATCACAGATGTAGAATTTACAACATCGAGTGTGCAAAGAAATGTGGCTCCACAAGCTTCTGACAGATTTACTTGATCATGAGACAGATTCTATGATGATAACAAGAGCCGTGTATAAATCTCTTTAAGAACCCAGTTTTTCTTGATGGATCAAAACACATTGAGAGGAAATAGTATTATATCAGAGATATGATGCAGAAGAAAATAATACACATACAGTACCTTCCTACACATGAGCAGATTGCAAACATCTTCACCAAATTAACTTGGTGAAAAATACCTCCCTAGTTGAGAGGGAGTGTTGATGACTACAGCCAAGACAAAGTTCAAAGTACATTCGTGCAAGACTTTTATCTTTTACCAGCTTGCTTTTACCTTCTGGGCTTTTAGCCCCTTCTTCCCACGAGATAAAGTGCAGTCCTGAAAATAGGTCAACCCAGTGCTCAGACAAGTGGAATGGGATAAGTGAGCGGAAAAGATAGATGAAACAATGGTGCTATGATGAGAGCGGACGATGGCTTTTCAGAAATCCCCACAGTGGCAAACCAAAACCTACAGATGCAGGCTTGCTAGGGCACCTTGTTAATCCCCCCAAACATGGTCAAGTGGGAAAGTGTAAGATCCAAGCAGTTGTTAGAAATAAAAGGAATCGGATGCATACATTCAATGGTTTTGATAATCAAAGTGACACATACCATGATACCTGGACTAATTACCTCATGGAGCAAGAACCTTCTCTGACACAGGACCAAGCCGATGGTGATGGATGTTGTTGTTGCTGACAAGATAAAGATGCTGGAAGAAAGAAAAGGTGGGCCCTCCAGGGCCATGCTAAAGTCAATCCTGCTCTCGATACTCCATGTCTAGGACCTGTGGGCCTCGAGACATGATGTCCTAGTTATCCCTGAAAGTGGGGGATAACACTAACCAAGCAAGTGATCTTGCATATGCATAGTTTCTTTGTTGCTTTGTCTCGGGAAGGTACACATTTTTGGTTATTACTTATCTTTATTGGCTGATTAGCCGGAACTTTCTGATCGGTGGTGACTTGTGAGGGAGAAATTATCACTTAGCCTTTTAAGCCTTTGCCTTCTTAAGACCCCAGGTCACCGGGGACGTCTCCCCTGGGCCTTACCTCCCTAAACAGAAAGAGCTATCCCATTGAAGTGACAATGGTGGGATAGTCTCAGTTTCGCCAATTTTCCCTTCTTCCATCCGTCTTTTACCCTAACTACAAACTATGTGATAACAGGGCTCTAGCAACATTTTCTCCCTTCTTAAGTCTTGAAGTAAATTTTAATCAAGAGTCTAGAATCAAACTCCTAAAGTGCTAGCACTTTAGGGCTTTAGGAGATTAACTCTAGGTAGGATTTCCTTCACCAATTATGGATAAAATTAGCCTTGTGAGAGGAGGAAGCACTTATCCTCCTCTCTTAGGTTTTTATCAAGCGAGATTCTTCAATATGAACAAGTAAAATTTACCATAAACATTCACTAACATGAAATGAAATAGAAGAATTCTACTTACTACACCAAGATTTGACAAGAATAAACCCTAATTGCAGCACATCCATCCAAAAAATCAGCAAAGAATGATCCACACTTGTCCTCCAAAATATAGCGCATAAGTAAAAGAGCCAATAACCCCAAAAATAGCGAAAATTTCAGAGCTCTCTCACTTGTGTGAGAAAAGTTGTGATGATAAAATGAAATGTCAAGGAGGTGTATTTATATGATCCATCCTTGACCTATTTGTCCATTCAATTTGTCAACATAAAAATAAAAGAGGGCAGACCTCCTCAAATTGTCCTTTTAATTTGCAAAATTCAAATTTAAATCAAAATATATCCCTAGAAGGATGATGTCATGCCCTTTTAGGGTGACGTTGAGCTCTAGGATGTGACGTCATGGCTAGAAATGTGGAACATTGGGCCTCCAAAGGCCATGTGTCACTCTCCCATATGCCAAGGTAAATGCCAAATGCCTCCTCCCAAAAACCAGCTAGGGTGTATCGTTGCAACACCGAAACCAGTAAGCAATGAAGGGTTTCTCAAACCCTAGACTCTTTCTCCAAGAGCTCTCCAAAATTCTCAAATGAGCAAATGCAAGAATGAGGGGTGCCTCCTTTTTTTCCCCTCTTTTATTTCTTCATTGAATTATTTCCCACTCACTTTACTTTTTAATTTTCTTTTAAAGTCACTTTATGCTTGCACACTTTATAATTTTTAAGTGACTTTATTTTGCCTAAGACCCATGTCCCCTTTTTCCCTTTTTCACTTTATAAAGTCATTTCCTAGGCAAAAGTTGAGTTCCCTAGGTAGCTTTTACAACTTAGCCTATGGGAACCAAATTAGGCTAGCGGAACCATTCCTTATGCTTCCTAGGCCAACGGGGACATTACAAACAACACAAAAAGCATAACTTCCAAGCATCATGATCCATTATCTCACTTCAACCCATGATCCTCACCTAAATGCCTAATGTACTAAATGTAACACTTTATATGAAACAATCATCAAGTCTAGGTGATCGGGGTGAGCGGTCTCAATGGGTGCAATGGCCACTCTTCTCCTCGGTCACTTCTCCTTCACTTCTCATCGCACCTTTTCAACATGCCATTGTTTTCTCACACGCTATTTTGAAACCATAATTTGCATATTTAAACTTCAAACTTCTCACAATACAGATCTCTATGATTCAAACATTTATTTGCACATATAAGTAGATGGATGGAAAGGGAAAATTTCAACTACGCTAGATGAAAGTTCTCTTTCACTCTCTGCACTGAGGTGGAAAGCACCGTTATTGGACCCCTAGCAACAATGGTCAATGTGATATTTGCCTTGAACTTAACATTTCTTTGCATTGTTGTCACAATTAGAATTAGATACTAACCAATCTCTCTCTATCAAGATAACACCTGCAAGGGTTGCTAAAGCACCAATGGCTCCGGATATGTTTACAATAATGACAAGGGCAATAAAAGTTGGCATTCCAATAGTTGACTTAGAGTAACTCAGCAATACTGATACTGCCCCACCAGCTACAACAAAGGACAAATTCTGTAGTCCCAGCCATGTTCGTAATACCTGCATTTTAAAACAATCAGTAATAATCTTGTTCTCAGAATGACTTCCATACATAACCATTCATTCAGGTACAATCTAGATCAAATATGTGTAATCCCCTTAGCCTCGAGAAATAGCTATACATGCATACATGGAACAGTTGAAAAATATCAATTAGCAAGGACATTTCAAGTCTTAAGAAGAAACAAACCTTGATATATTGCATTCTATCAATCCAATCTCCAATAGTGGGACCAAAAATTGCAATAGATGCAGCCTCCACAACACCATACAATGCAGTAAGCAGCAAGGAATCTGGCCATACATATAGCATGAACAACCCTACTGAGAATTCCCACTTTCTGTTATGCAAGCAAACAAAACGACACCAAAATAGTTCAATCATGTTTTCTACTCAATCTGGAATCCTTTTTCTCTTAGCATTATGAAAATAATTTCAACCAAAATATAGAACTTCAAATATTGAGATGTAACAAAACTTCAAAGATAAAATAAATCATGTAATAAGTACATAGTCATACTGGGGCTCAGTGAAAATTCAAACAGGTGGGAAGTAATAGCATAGAGGCAACGTTGTATATTGAAAGGACAAAAAGGAAGAAAGAAATTTATCATCTTTAGGATGATATTTTTTCAGCGAAAAGATGCTCATGTGAGAGAAAGGTAGTCATATTTGTCTAACAGAAGATCAATTTTGGTCTGAAAACAATCCAAGAGCCATCTCGCAGAAAGTTGTAAGCAAATCTAATCGAATAATTCACTAGCCAATAAAAGCAATTGTGAAATTTTTTTTGGACAAAAGTTGCCACCAAGCTCCATTCGGACATTGTTTTTTTTTTAAGTTCCTTTAAATTCAAGGAGAAGCATTACACCTGGCCTAAAGAGGTAAGCTGTGAGCTTATGTGCGTGAAACAGCCATAGCACTTTCTTTCTGCTAAACTGACACAACAAGGGGTACTCTTCCATCAAAATCATCAAGGACTTGTACTTGGCCCCAACCAATTGTTCATGTCATCTGGGGGAAATTGAACCTTGGTAGGTGGCCTAAGATTCTGCCATCTTCACCACTGGGCCACAACCCCATCAGCTATTTTATTGGCTTTTTAATTTTTTCTATTTTTTATAATAATATAGTATTATGCTCATAGGCTATGCTTCACACTGATAATTTGACAATTGTCAAAAAGAAAATGCAAATAAATTCCAGATGTTTTTTCAGAATGTAGCTTTAGGCTACCGTATACCTTACCCTACAACCCCTCATTTTTATTGTTTTTTAGTTATCCTGGAAGGACTTTAGTACCATTTGATATAAGTGAACAAGATTCGAACATAGAATAAATATGGATATTAGGTTCGAGGACCACTAAAGACAAGCAATTTCAACAGAGGTATTCTAGGTCTTCATTGTGTTGGAACTAAACTCATTGGACCCTCTATTCATTTCCCTACATAATCAGTTCTACCAATAGTCCTTGGCAAACAAACAAAGCATCTTTTTCTACATTGTGTGAAAATTTCCCACTTGACATTCTAGCAATACCAAAACTCGATAGATAATCATTACCTTATACCGATGGAAGGAAGACCTTAATGGGTGTGTACATTCATTCTAAACTTACGAACAGCACCCATCTGCAATAATGAGACTATCCAGAGGGAAAATACGAAGGCATATACCTACACTGAATATAAATGTATTACTTCATTTATATTCAGTGTAGGTATATGCCTTCGTATTTTCCCTCTGGATAGTCTCATTATTGCAGATAGTTGGCATATACCTACACTGAATATAAATGTATTACTTCATTTATATTCAGTGTAGGTATATGCCTTCGTATTTTCCCTCTGGATAGTCTCATTATTGCAGATGGTTGCTGTTCGTAAGTTTAGAATGAATGTACACACCCATTAAGGTCTTCCTTCCATCGGTATAAGGTAATGATTATCTGTCGAGTTTTGGTATTGCTAGAATGTCAAGTGGGAAATTTTCACACAATGTAGAAAATGACTGAGTATATAGCGATATCCCCCTGCCTGTCTTGGCACCGGCAAATGTCTAAGTATGCCAGGGCATTACACCATCTAGTCTGTTGGAGGTAGCAATCCCTGCTTCTAGAATCTAGATTGAACCAGTAAGGGTTAGCCATCATGAAAGGGGCATGTAGCTCAGTGGTAGAGCAGCCCGCCAGCCAGGGGCAGGTCCTAGCCCGTCTAATTTTTCAAACTAGTCAGCATATCTGATGGAATCTTTCCATCAAACAGCATCTCAGGCATAAACCCCGACCTGCATGGTGTTTACCCACAGCCCCCTTCTCATTTCAGCAGAATTTGACACACCTCCTGAGAATAGCGAAATAAAATATGGCTAACCTAGCTGGTGGACATTCAGTTACACAGCACAATGACATCAGATTACTGATATAAGACCCCTTTTTAGGCACCTAAAAATTATAGACTACACATTCAGTGGTTCGGACCATAACCTTTCTCCTCAAGGGTTCAGTGCTTGTATGCAGGCACTGTTACATTGTAGTATGCCCAATACTGCTGCATAAAACCATTCATTTAACTCCTAATCTCCCACTAACTTGATTAGGAATTACTATGCCCAGGTCTAAGTTCATCTTATAACTTTCTGTTGTGAAGTTCAGGTTTTCCCGGTAGCTTTATCAGTGTTATCCAAGAAAGGCTTCAAATTATGCCTGCGAAGATTTGCCCAGAGAAAAATTTGCTAGAATTGATCAGTTCTCGATTTTAGATTCTACAGTCATAAAATGCTCAGCACATCTGATTCCCTTCAGAAAGGATTGTGGAAAAGCTAAATGTGGAGCTCGATTACATACCAGGTTATGATACTATTAAAAACTTTATGCAAATGCACAGAGCTAGAAAATTATATGACCAGAAAAAACATGCAATTGGGTATTGGAATAGAATGAAATATCATGAAGTACCTGGTTCCCCATCTCGCTAAAAAATGACCCGCGTAAAGATATCTTAATATATAAGCAGGAACCTCTGAATCCTTGAGCGACTCAACATCGGTAACCAAATTGCTTGATCCGTTTGCATCTAAATGTGAGTATGTACCATCAAAAATTTCATCTCCTTCCACATTATGATTTCCATCTCGATCCACATCAGAGATAAGATGTTCCCTCAAGTCCTCCTTCTCCATTGAGAAAGATGAAAACACCAAATCACTCGATTTCTGCCACAGAAAACAGATAATCCCAATACCAAATGCTGCCAATCATGCACTGGCGAGAGCAACCCACTTCGATTTTCAGTGAAATGGTTTGAATGTGCTTGAAATAATTAAAAATGTGTTCGAGGTGAATTCGGTTAGGAATCACTAATGCCCAAATATCAATCAATTTCATCAGGTCAACCAACATGCATGCACCCCATAACAGCACTCGTGTTTGGAAAAAAAAAAAGCGATATACTATCACAGTTTGCAGCTAGAAAGGTTACAACCTATTGACTATTTGTGCACAGTAGACTGATTCAGAGCTCCTGCCATCGGTGAACGATTGCAGTCTAGTGTATGATAACAAAGAGAGGTTCTGAGGTTAGAAGAAAGCCAGTAGTCAACCTTACACGATATATATTCAATGCATATCCTCTTCTCCATTCTCCCCCGGGGAATCACGTATCGAAATTCCATACCAGACAAAAAAATTGATCTTGACATATTGAGAATCAACCGACTGACAATGTCAGAGATGCCAATATCATTATCGCTGCATGCAACTCATTTAAGGATTGCAATTTCACGAGCAGTTTAAATATATAATATAAATCTATTTGGTGGTTTGTCTCGCCCTGTGACCATGTGGACAAATACAATAAGCCAACATAATTACTATAAGGCGAGATTATTTTAATGGGAAATATTGAAAATGGAGTTTTTGATAATCCAAAAACCGTATAGAAATATATATTAGATTGTCTGACCATTTTCATAGTTTTATTTTAAAAAGGGGATCAATGAGATGAACGTGCAACGTGAGATAAATACAATTTCTTACTTTTTTTAACTACACAATCCAAATATAATAATGAACGTGCAGCCTGAGATAAATACAATTTCTTACTTTTAACTATGCAGTGCAAATATAATAAGTTATAAACTCTTACTTCTAACTAGATTATTTTAATGTGAAGTATTTACTTTTAACTATGCAGTCCAAATATAATAAGCCATAAAATCTTACTTTTAACGAGATTATTTTAACGTGAAGTAACCATAAAATCTTACTTTTAACGAGATTATTTTAATGTGAAGTATTTAGAGTAGAGGTATGAGACGATATTATTTTCATATAAATAAAAGGGAGGTTTATATTATAATTTTAAAAAATAAGTAATATATTATTAGTCAATTTAGTTGGATAATGATTTGATAATTTGATTATAACGTTAAAATATATTATTAGTAAATTTAGTTTGATAATGATTTGATAATTTGACTATAATGTTGTTGATATGAGGTTTATATTATAATATTAAAAAAAATAGTATTTTAATAGTATCTTAAAAGGAAATATATTATTAGTGAATTTAGTTTGATAAGATTCTATAATTTAATTATAATTTTTTTTATAATAATATCAAGGTTGTTTATGATTTATAATTGTTATTTATATTATAATTGTGTATTGTTAAAGTAGGATATTTTTGTATTGGGTTATTTTATTTATTTATTTTTTCAATTTTATCTGTGTTAACATTGTTATTGGGAATGTGTTGTAAATAATATCACATGCATAATAAGTGTGAAGATGAGATGATTTCTTAAATATTACTACACTAAAAGAGTTGTCTTAATCTAGAAGGAAGTTGGCTTTAAGGTGCCACGTCTTGTGGGTTGTTTTTTATAGGCTATGTCATGTTATAGTGGCAATATCATCTATATGATGTTACCATGGCAAATCCCTATATTGGGATCGTGTTCCACATTAATACTCATCTTTTTCTATGACACATTTGTTAAGATCCCAAACTTCAAAGTTACTAGTCTAAATACAACATGATAGTGCATTGCTTGATCTTAATTCTTTTAAAGTCCCATAGTAGGCGTGATTGTTGAGAGTTATCCTTTTTTGGTTTTCTTTTTGATGAATAGGTTGGAGAAATCATATGAAGGGGAGGCATTGGATCCCCAAAGAAAAAGATTATTTAGAATTATCCTTTTTGGGTTTTTCTTTTAATGAATGGGTCAAAGACACCATACAAGGGAGGCACTGGATCTCAAAAGGAAAAATCCTTTGAAATAGATGGATCTCTTTCTTTCAAAGTGCAACTCATCTTTTTCCTCATTTTCTTCACTTTAATCGATTTCTCTTGCATGGGAGCTCACCATCAAGAATTTTATTATCTTTCAAGCTAGTCAAATGTTCTTTAGAACACAAAGGTTGAACCTTCTTGTGCGATTTTGGGGAGCTTCCTACACCATCCCATTATATTTATATTAGGACTTTGAACCAAGTATATGATGATGCAATCATGCACCATTCCACCGAGTGGGATTATGTTTCTTCTTTTTCTTTTTTCCTTGTGTCATCACATTGACAACCTCCAAAACCTACTTAAGACAAGAAGAGACCAAGTGACCAACCTCAAATAAGATCTACGCCTAAAAGTAACTTATTCATAATCGAATGTTTGTCTCCAAACTACTCCATCAACATGTAAGAGGATTTTCTATAAGAGACCGAGGCCCAAATTCACCTCCACATAGATCATTGTGAAGGTGGAATAGGGTTGGAAAAGACTCTAGAGAGATCAATATAAACCTTTTGAGACACCTACCAATTGCTTGAAAGGATTCTTCATTCCATAAGTGTAGAGGAAGGTTTGGAATCCTTAGCTAAATTGAAATAGAGAACAAAACCTTTGAGAAGGGATTGAATAATCAATACTAAAGGCACATGAATAATCCAACACAAACCCAAAACTAAGGACCTTTGCAAGTCAACTCTTCTCGATCCCCAACTACTTAAAATTCCATAATAGTTAATGGAATTTATGGAATAAATAGCTGATACAACATGATAAACTTGAATACACCAACTGTCGACGTGGAGAACAACTCCCAATAATATTAATTATGATGAGTTACATAATAATCACTTAGATATTAGGAGAGGAATTTTGAATATCCCATACATATACAATGATCATATGTCGATGTGTGTAATAATAACTTTATACCTCCTATATATTATGCTTGTTACAAGAAGCATAAGATAGGGTTAGTATCGAATTCCTTCCCTTGTAGGGTGGATCACACTCCCACAAACAACAAATGAAAGGATTATTTTGTAGTTATTATGTAAAATAAACAATTTTCCTTCAACTCAAATGAGGGCAACAAGAAAGGGGGGAAGAATACCTTCACCTATCAATTCCCTGCTTTCCAACTTCTCGTGTGCTTGCAACTAGTTGAGAAGAGGAGTTGTGAGTTATCTCTTGGACTCCAAGTTCCTACATACAAATAAACAAAATTTATGTTACATAGATTGCATTTTAATGGAATTGGACACCAAAGCTTGCCATTGAAGTCACTTCTACACACAAAGAGCCCTCGCATATCGACATTTGACCTAGCTCCCCAACCAATTCAATGCGCACTCAATAAACTGACGATATGGCACCGAAAATGATAGGACAAGTCCCAGCACCAACAACACAAACTAAGAAATTTGAGCCCCACACAAAGAAACGATTCGACAAGGCAGGGCCCAATGACCAAATTAGAAGGACGAATGGATAGAATCTGTCAGGCCCACATCGAAGAAATTGACTGGGACAAACACTGGCAGGGTTTCATCAAATGGGGATGGATAGGAGGCAAATGGCGACAGGAGAGGAAGATGCTACAAAAGGAAGGCATAGGGGAATACCTAAGTGCCCCACAAGTCGATGACTTTGAGGGTTGGAAATAGGAAGCGACTAAGTTTCTCATCAGTCGCTACCATGATGGTAAGATCTGGCTTGACCGTCTTGAAAAAAACAATGGAAAAATTGACATAAACAACACAATAACATGATTTTAAGTTCACCAAAGGAAGCAAACAAGCATACAATAGACTCAAAAATGATGGGTGGAGAAATAATAAGATTCTATTAAGCAAATAAGAAGGCGATAACAATGGAGCTATCGGTGGATGTGAGTGTGTGGTCACTCAATCCTCCTCTTTAATGGGTTCATCCTTCTAGGCCTATTCGCTTTTATTTCTTATCAAATTGATTTGATCTTAATGCATGCAAAGCCACCCAATCAAGTGTAACGAGGGAAGCAATGGCTCTATCTGTGATATTGCAACATAACAGAAAACTCAAGATATAGAATTGTTCCCTAAGCCTTGTATTTTTAGGTTTTTTTTTGTGCATGGATATTCTTAGTGAAGCTCTAAAGGAGAGTTACACTCACCCTAGAATGATCTCCTATGATAGCATGGACCGACTCAAACATTCCAAGACCTGTCCATGGACTTGTTGTTGCTACATGCATCATTCTTTACTTGTATTGTCACTTTCATTGGACGATGTGCTTCTTAAGAAAGTTACCAAGTATTTTCCTAAGGTTCACTATAGTGTATTATTGTCAATGTATGTTGATTGTTGATTTCGGTAGTGAGTGAGATTTGGTCACTATGATACTTCTTTGGCCCTCTAATAGATACCCATTGATGTGTAAGGTTAGGAGAGCAATGTATGACCAAAATACATCAACCATTTCATTGCATCAATAGAGAAGAGAGACAGGGAGAGATCCACTAAATACATCTGTCATATGAAAGAGATGAAGGGGAACCACTTGCAACAAAGAATTATTAGTCACCAAAAAATGTCATGACTTACTTGGGTACAATTATTTGTATGTCTTAGTGTTGTGACACATTAAATCACCCTGTACCTTTTGCCTACCTTAGTTCAATCAATAAGGCCAAGGAAGTTAAGGCATGCTCATTTGAATAGAGAAAAATCTTAGAGAAGGGGAAGCAAGGCCTACTCCACCTCCGAGGACATTGCAATTCCTTTCCAACATTCACCCCTACCACACCTCACAACAATGCAAGTATAACACCTTGTAGCGAAGGTTTTTATGGAACATTCTCTGAAAAATTATCCCTTCTCTGTTTATAGCGGAGGTTGTTAGCAGAGGCAGGTGGCTAGAGGTTTTTGCAGAGGCTTTTATATTGGTGCACCTAAATCGAACAAACACATTGGTGCCCTCATAAACATAACACCCCAATTTTGAACTAATAAGGTGCATCGATAATCATTATTTAATATAAATACTAAAATATTGCTTCTTCTTTTTTAATAAAATGCATATATGTATTCACTCTAAATTAAGAGCACCAATGCGCATATGAAGGATGCACCAGATCAATTTAGAATAGTTGGTTATTCAATAAATTAATTAATTTTAAAAAAACAAAAAACCTTTTCTGGTGTGCTGAAAAAAACTAACCCTCTAGTGCATATACAATAGTAGTGCACCGAAAAACAATAACAGTGCACTTAATAGTACTATAGCCTCGATTTTTTTAGCATATAGCCAAAAATCCAACCAGTATGTTACTCATAATACCATGCATCGATGCATCTTATTGTATGGTGCACCATGATAGGGTAAAATAAATAAAGCATACCAGTGCATTTCGGTACTACATAACACACCGATGCATCTTATTATTGGGTGCACTGTGATAGGGTAAAATTAAAAAATAATATATACAGTTATCGCGCAGTTTGTATTTTAGGTCACAGGCTATAGAATAGTGGACAAACTGGAGTAACAGGAACCTTCCCCACCCAATGTCACCTCGATGGGGAGGTTCTTTCTATTTAGGGAGGTTAGCCCAGGGGAGACGTCCCCGGTAACCTGGGGTTTGAAGAGGCAAAGAATAAAAGGTCAAGATTTAAGGTTTTCCCTCCTCTCAGGTTACCACCGGTATCAGATAATCTGGCTAATCAGCCAATAAAGAAGTGAAGTCCCTGTTGAGAACACCTGCCCGGAACAAGACAATAACAACAAAATATGTATATTTGCAGGTTATAATTCAAAGGGTTAATACTTCTTAACTATCTGATTTCATTTAATAAGAAAAATAATAGATAAGATGAGGTCAACGTTCTGCTGAATAGCCTATGCAAAATTACCAATCCATCATTATCTACAAAAAAATGACCAAGCCAACAGTATTTTCAATCAACAATTGTTCAATAAATGCTTGATGTCATCTTTTAATTGCTTATTTACTAGTCAAAAAGCTTGTTGCGTTAAGTATGACGTCAGCTTAGGTTAGTAGTGTTAGGGTTAGTTAGGGTTTCAAAAAAATGAAAGTTTGAAAGATAATTTTGTACACTACAAGCTCAACGTTGGAGAAGATACCAGTGCCTTAGGGTAAATGGAGTCAAAGCAAGGGCAAAAAGTCTCGGGATGACTCAAACTTAGAGACTGGAAGGTAGGGTTCCAAGGTGTTGCAATGGCAGGGCCCTAGAATCAAAACCCTAAGGGAAGGAGGCTCACTCCAGTGTTGCTTAAGCAAGGCCTCGTGCTCCTTCCTCTTTCTCTAAATACACTTGGCAAAACGGCTAGCTTCAAAGTACAGATTTAAGGGAGAAAGTGTTGCAGGGGCAAGGATTTCAAACCCTAGAAGGTGAAAACCCTAGGTGTAGATTCAACTAGGCCTAGGACGTCTCCTCTTTTCAACCTATAACTTCAACGCTAGCTCAGAGTAAGGGAGAAAAAGTGTAGCAACGGCTAGGCTATACCTTCCTTCTTCAATGGCTAAAACTATTTCTCAAACAAGGGGACATATAGCAATGACCTACTTGTGTGCTTGCTACCTAGGGTTTCAAGATTCACAATATAATAGCAAATGTAAGAAATTAAGCCTACAACCATTCACTCAAGAAGTTTTGCATGAAAAATTCACTTACATATCATGAAGAATGCATAATCAAACCCTAGTTGTAAACCTTCCTTGAGAGAAACACCATATATGCCAAGAGAAATCCTCCAAGAAGAGTTGCGCCTCACTTGAAACGCCAAAAATACCAAACAAAGGCTAAAAGATAGTCTCTCACAAGACAGTGAGTTGTGTTTTATCCAAATGAGGGAAAAACATCCTCAATATATATCATTCCATGACCTTTAATTTACAAATTAGGTCATTAAAACAGTCGACAAGGCTGACTACCAAAATTATATTGTTTTTACATTAACTGCTAAGTAAAAGACATAAAACGAGCAAAAGGTGGGACGTCAATCCCTTCTGAGGGAGACGTTGGCCCTTTTTGGGCATGTCCAGCATCCAGAAGTCAGGCATTAGCCCTTTTAGGGATCCTCTAAGCTGCCACACGTGCCAGTAACCTCATCACACTGCCACACGCTCAAGGTGACGTCCAGATCTCCTGGGCGACATCCTGTCCATCAAGAGGAAAACGTTCCATCTGAAGTGGGTGATCCCCCCTAGGCTGGGCTCAGCCAAAGTGTCCTGGGTGGAACGTCCTTCTTTTCTTCATGTGTGAAGGCTCATCATACCACTGTCATGTCTCTGCCACTAATGGGATCCTAGCAACCATCTGATGGGCTCTTCATCCCCATGGAGGTCCGAGCTAATCATCTCCCCATGTGTACCGGTCCACTGGTACCTGTTCATCGGGCATGGTCCTGCACATCAAAAACTTCACTCTCCATGGGCTCATTATTCCTCGAGATCATAGCAATGTCAATCATATTTCATCATTAAATTTATCGAATACAGGCATAAAATCCCTAGCATATCCTCTAATAGCTCAAAGATATTACACTGATCTACTATACAAAGCTGAAGAAAAGGACAAGGTAACCTATTAGGCCAGTATCCATAAGAAGAGAAAAGTTTCCAAAGGACATCATTCAAGCCATGTAGCATGAGGTGGTATGGTCTAAGGATGTCTAGTCATAGTGAAGACCAAGGGTAGGTATTGTCTGTGGGTGCCTTTGTAGGAGGCAAGTTGTACCTATCATGGATGCAGTTTTTTCCAAGCCCCTTTATTGCCTTTATTCTTTCTTTGTTTATCACTTTTTCTTTCTTTTTTACTTCAAGGTCTGACCAGAGGACACTACCTTGGCATGGTGACCAGAGCTAACAGTGTTACCCACTAGTATTTTCGCAGAAATGATAAGGTCGGCTCGTGATGAGACCCCCTTTCCCTTGGCCATGCAACCAAGGGTCATTGCCCTGGCATGGTGACCACATAATGGCAACGTCATACTGCTAAATACCTATGAACATAATGGTCTGGCTCATGATGAGACCTCCCATCCTCTTGGTTAGGTCTTGTTTTATTACTTTTCTTCGGGTCCCTTTTGTTTCTTATCGAGAGGCCTTTTATTGCCTTCTCGGGGATCCCTGGGCGAGGCATCTCTAGGTTTTATTTCATATGGCTTTTACCTTTTACCTCCTGGGCCTTTAGCCCCTTCTTCCCACGGGACAAAGTGTAACCCCTCAAATAGGTCATCCTAATGCCTAGACTAGGGGAATGGGATGGATGTATGGGAGATAAGATGTAAAATGAAAATATGGTGGGAGTGGATGATGGCTCTTCAAATCCCCCCTGGTGGCTAACCAAAACCCACAGATACAAGATTGCTAGGGCACCCCGTTAATCCCCCTAACAATGGTCAAGTGGGTTAGTGTAAGATCCAAGCAATTGTCAGAAATGTAAGGAACCTGATGCATATATCTGAAAGTTAGAACGATCAAACATGACACATACCATGATACCTGGACCAATTACCTCATGGAGCAAGAGTCTTCTCTGATGCAAGTCCAAGTCGATGGTGATGGATGTTGCTTCTGCTGACAGGACAAATCCGACGAAGAAGAAGAAGGATGGGCCCTCCAGGGCCATGCTCAGGTCAATCCTGCTCTCGGTACTCCATGTCTAGGACCTGTGGGCCTCGAGACATGATCTCCTAGTTATCCCTAGAAATCGGGGATAACATATACCAAACTGAATTTCATTATCACATTTCCTTATGTGCTTCCAGCCACTCGCACAAGCATCGATGCTCACACTCCTTCTATGACTGCCATGTTTGCAATGATCTACGGTGTTGCTTCCTTGGTTTGATGGCTTCATTGGTAGATTCCATACATTTTCAAATTTTGGAAAACAATGCATGTTTTCATTTTTTCTCTACGGGGAAACCATGCCTCCTCGGGCAAGAAGAGACCAAATAAATTGTTTGTTACCTCCTTATTTTCAATTTCATCGGATTAAAATTAAAATTGGGCTTAAATTTGGCCTTTTTTACATTTGAAAAAAAAAAATCTATGTGGTGTGCTTCACAGGTTCAGCTCATCCCGAATTGGACAGTGTGTCCTGTGAATCCACAAGAAGCATCACTAGCGATGCATCTAAAACTACACAGTGCACTGAAATGTGAAGTGTGCATAGTCGGTTCCTCTCACCTTAGAAGAGGCGTCGTCTTTGCAATAAACCCACCAGTGCGTTCTAGAGAATCAACCACAACAGTGCACCTCACCGTACCAAACCACATAATAAAAAATTAGCGTAGTGGTGCATCTGGTGGGACGCCCCGTCACCGGTGCATTATAAAAAAATAACTCACCAATAAACAAGATGCATTATTGCTCCCAATAACATTGAGCATCGACTTGTCCGATGTGCATTAAGGGCAAGTCTTGTCTTAGAAGAGGCATTAGCTTCGCAATGAACACTCTAGAGCATTATAGAGAATAAATTACATCGTTACACCTCACTGCAATGCACCATGCCACATGTTTAAAAATTAGCATAACAGTGCATTATAAAACACAATGCACCACTAAAAATACATATCAGTGCTACAAGCAACATGGACAACTAAACTTATCGGTGTACATTAATGATGCATATTGTTTTAGACAAGGCACCACAAATCGATGCATTATAGGGAATAAACCACACTAGTGAAGTGCATGGCATGGCACACAACACTTATTAAAAATTAGCATAGTGGTGTGTCTGTAGGGATGCACTACTAAAAATATCGGCATGCATTAGCAGTGAGTTTGTAGGGATGCACTGCTAAAAATATCAGTGTGCATTAACAATGTGTCTCGTCTTAGAAGAGGCATCATCTTTGCAATAAACCCACTAGTGCATTATAAAGAACCTACTGCATTGGTGCAGCGCATCACACCGCATATAAAAAAAATTAACATAGCGATGTGTTTCATGACTAAAGTAGCACCAGTGTGCCAAATAACATGGAGCACCATGAAAATTGCAGTGCTTTTTTTCTAATAGAGTACACCAGTCACAATGAGTATTATCTATTAAAGGCACACCGAGTACTTTACCACATTTTTTTTGCAAACATAAATTAATTTTATTTTTGATAAATACAAGATGGTTATATGTGTGTGTGTGTGTGTTATAATTTCAATTTGTTTTATCTATATATGTGTGCCTAAAAAGAATTGTATGTGAATTAGAGATGATGACGATGAGTGCAAGAGTAGCAACAAGGTGACACATATAGCTTTGTACATGAGTGGGAGGCCAAAGAAAGGGAGAGGGAGAGGATCCCTCGCCCTATTGCACCTCAAAATCATGCCCTTTTGAGGAATGTTGGCTTCCTCAAGTTTTATGAGGAGGCTACATCCCTCAGGGGGGGACTCTTCCTTTTTACAGAAGTTGATATGTCGTTGGATCGTGTTATGCAGGCATTCAAGGTCGTTCGTGATCTATGGTATCAACACATGGAGGATTATATTTATTTTATCAAATGGATGTCTAGGAGGGGGGAGGTTTCTCCCCAGTTCCTTGATCTACCACCTGGCATTGCAAGAGAGAACCAGCATGCATATGTGCACAGATATGCTAGTCAAGAATTTGTTACCGCTATAGACTTCCAGGTTGTTGGTGGTTAGTTGTGGATAGATGCATTTGGTGCAGAGAAGGTTAGGTGTTTTTCCATTATTGTCATAGTACTTGCACACTTTACCTTTGATGGGAAGTGCATTAGTTTCTCTTTGATGTACTACATATATATCTTAGTTCAGAGGCCCCAACTAATTAGGTGGTCGAAGATATTTTTGCAACAATTTTGTTTTACATTGGATCATTGTCGCTCTTTTTTTTATGAGATGTTATTCTTCATGTTTGCATGAGAGCTATTTACTTTATTTTTTGAGAGGTTTCATGTCACTCGACCGACAATACCCCACTTTCCTCCTAGGCCTACGATTGATGGGAGCATGCGCATGTCAGGGAAGTTGTTTCCAAAGAGGGTCCAGCCAGAGTAGCCATGTACTCCGGTTAGTAGAGAGATTTGTTATTTCTTGGTTAGAGAGGACAATATTGTCTTCGATCTTGTACAGTACCCATACGTGGGGATGGATTGGAGAGGATTTCTGAACATCCTGTTTACTCTAGACAAGCCACCAAATGATAGAGGTAATTCTACTCAGTTGGAATTGGACACTGCCATATGCTTCATGTTCCTCTCCTGAATGAAGTGAATTTAGTCCTTCGATCTCCATGGGATCGTGAATTTGATGAACTGTAGCATCTTATGTTACCCCAACTTCAAATTAATTCTTAATGTCTTGATTGTTGGAAGCCAAGGAGATAGATTTCACATGCTAAGACAAGACTAATGAACACAACATATTACATTCTACTTCTAGAGAGTACATTCTCTATTTCTAAAGAAGAAGAAGACTCATTATATTGGCACTGTGTGTAGCGTTGGCATGCTCAAGTTCCATGATTTTTGACGAAATTATCATGAGAGCACCGTTATTCACCTGATTCATTTATTCATGCCTACAAAGAACCTTCCTAATTATTCTTACATCATTATTTTCCATTATAATCATGTTTTTTCTTTCCACACTTACAAAGCCAAGAAACAAACTGGGTACACTAGAAAATCCCCAAATTAAATAACCCATTCCCACACTTACTAGCCAAATGTTCAAATTGAAAATTCCCAAACTATAAAACTAGTTCCCAAACCACTGCGGGAAAGGAAATTCCATATTTTCTCTACACTAATTGTTCTAGACTATATATTCAAAGACACCAGATGTAGCAAAATTGAAAAAGAAAATATGAGAGACTGGGACATGTCTGGACAGAGCATAATATATTACCCACATTAGAGGCCCAACGCGACCCAAAACCACTGCCCTTGGATAGATCTGAACCAAATTTAACCCACCACAATATTCGTTGTAACCACTCCAAAGCACTGAATGCACCTCTATTGCAACACTGATTTCTATTCTAGTTTCCATATCTGTTGACACCCAAGGAAACTCGCCCAAAATGTTTCCCACAATGGCTTGAATCGACATGTTCCCACATTCTTTGTTGAAGGTTGAGCCTGCACATTGAATTACAATGGGTGAACACTGCCAATTCATATGATGTTAACAGGATGGCCTCCATGCGCCATCCTTTCCAAGTCACATCTAGTTGTTACTTAATGTGCCTTGCATATTGGTTTCGGTGCCAATAAATAACCACTACCAAATTGATCATGGACTAAGCTATAACTTACAATCCCATTTTTATCCAAGACACATGGGTCTAGGGTGGTTACTACATTTTCCCAATGATCCGCTTCTTCATTAACTTCCCTCTTTGTGTGATAGAAACATATTTGTTCAAAATGAAAAAGGATTTTCTTGATTTGGGAGACAACTAATTTTAGTTTGATTATGCATGGGCTTGCTAGATCGATCCTTATTTTGATAACCAAGAATGAGTCACCAAACACTATCATTTTCAACCAAATTGTTCGATACTTTCCCTAGTCCCCAAGCATAATAGACGATAGTGTTTCCTCTGAGATCGTGAAGACTCCGTCCCACACCTGCCACCACTAGATTATTTTTGGATGCTCCATTGAAAAAACGAGAATGAGAATGTTGTTGAAATTTCTAGCCTAGAAATTCAGAGGGTTCTTTCCTTATCACCTAATGGGGAAGTGATTCAATTTTAGGAGAACACGGGGATGGGCCAATTTGTGCCAATTTAAATTGCGATAACCAAAATTTCTCCAATCCATCTAGTTCCTGATCTTGAAAATTGATTATGTGTTGCATATATTATGAGGGGCGAGATGAAGCCTTTGAAGTTGTTTGGAGCATATTGCACCATTCATCATTCAATATTTGTTTGTTTCGGGCAAGCCATATTTTCTAGCAAACGAATTTTACGAGAGCTTCCTAGATTCTTTTAAATACTGGTTTATGTTTGAAATTCCCATTATAGAACTTCCCCTGGTGCATAAAGAGTTCATCCAAGGATTGAGGCCACCTTATTCTATGATTCAACCCAACAAATGCATGCACCCATACTTCTTTTGCACAATTACAATCTATGAAAAGGTGATGAGTCATCTCTTCATCATTACCACACAAGATGCATTGAGAAGGGCCAACCACTCCTTTCTTTTTTAATTTTCCTACTAGTATCATTTTCCAATGTGATAAGATCCAGTTAAAAAGATTGATTTTTGGCAAGTTGTCATTGCTCCAAACATTTTCCCAAAGAGTTGATCTCTGAGGAAGGTGAGTCACTTCCAGCTGAGAGAGGTATCCTTCGCTTAGTGAGTATAGTGGGTCACCCCAGCCTCTACTATATTTATGGAAAACATTTGAGGAGCATGACCAAAGAGTGCTTGAGCAAGAATACTTGTTTAAGGGGATAAGGGTTTCGAATGCGAGCCAAATTTCTAGCCTAACCATTGACTAGTGGATTCATCCCAATCTGACATATCAAATAAATTTTGTATTTGTTGTTCTTCCATCGATGCTTTGAGTGGGAACAATTCCTCTTTGTTTTATAGAGCCACTTTTCCATAAATATTGTCTTCCCAAATATTCATTGTCTTCTCATTTCCTGGGATCCAAGTGAGCTTCTCTTGATGACAGGGATCGAAGATTTCAAAATTTTCTAGATTGAGGAACCTTTTTTCTCTCTCGAATAATTTTCTAAGATCTTAATCTTGAATCTCTGAGTACTTCTTCCATAGTATCATTTTCCACTATATTAGTTTGTTATGAACCAAGCACCTTGAAAATGATAAAAATTCAATGAATACAATCCATTTTGAGGGGGAAACCTCCTTTACAATATATCCAATTCACAAGATAATATATGATGATCCTAAGACTAGGTCTCCTTGGTATAGGTAAGAGACAAAGGGTACAATTATAATGAAAGGGTACACTAAAAGGTTCTAGTCGACCTATTAATATAACACTAGAAATGTAATAACTCAATATATAGGGCTTAATAAGGGGTTTTATGCTTAACATGGGGATTTGTCTAGGAATTAACATGCCCCTCCCCTTCAAACAAGTGTTGTCTTCAACACTTGACTAACTACGGGTGTTTCTTCAAGAAGAACTCATCTTCTCATATTGCCTCTTCCACTGGTAGGTTCTTCCATTTGATGAGGTACTCGATAATTGTTTGATTTTGTAGTTTCTTAATCCTTGTTTCAAATATTGTTTCTAGTTATAGTATGATTTTCCCTTGTTCATGAATCTCTAGTAAAATAGTTTGGACTGAGATCTTGTCACCGATTACCTTCTTTAAGCAAGAAAAATGGAAGATTGGATGTACACGTGAAGATAGAGGCATCTCCAAATTGTAAGCCATACTTCCAATCCTCTGCAACACCCTATATGGACCATAATATTTGGATGCTAACTTATTGTCCTTTTTTTGCTTGAGGGAAATCTATGTATATGGTTTTAGCCTCAAAAATATCCAATCCCCCACTTCAAATTCATTTTCACTGCAATGTTGATATGCTTGTTGTTTCATCCTATTTTGTGCTATAACCAAGTTGTCCTTCAATAGTTTGAGAACTTCTTGTTGGTTCCCTATGTGGTCCTCCACTACTTGAACCTTTCTAGTTCCTTCAAGGGTGATGTGATGGATGGAGGATGATATCCATGAAGTGCCATAAATGAGGACATTTTTTACAAAGTATGGAAGGATGTGTTGTACCACCATTATGTGAAGGGAAATCACTTGACCCATTGTGTATGTTTATCATATGTAACGCAACGAAGATATCCTTCTATGCATTTATTCAAAATCTTAGTTTTCCCATAGGATTGAGGATGGTAAGATGATTTGTAAGCCAATTGAGTACCCAAACAAGAAAATAATTCAATCCAAAAATTTATAGTGAAAATTGGATATTTGTCACTTACAATAATCTTAGGGATTCCATGTAGATTTTGAACTATTTCCATGAATGTTGTGGCTATTATACTTGCTTTAAAAGGGTGATAAAGAGAGAAAAAATGGGCATACTATGTGAGCCAATCCACTACTACCATGATGACATTCTTTCCTTCATATTTGCGTAAACCTGTAATAAAATCCATTGAAACTTCTTCCCAACGTTGACTTGGTATAGATAATGGTTGTAGAAGACCTCGTGTCTTGATTGTCTCTTCCTTATTATGTAGGAAGACCATACATTCAACCACAAAATTTTGAACATCAATTTTAAGAAATTCCCAAAAAAATCCTTCTTGATTCTATGGTAAATTTTCAAGAACCTTGAATGTCCTCCTATAGGAGAAGTGTGCAATTCCAAAAGGACCTTCTTTTTGAGTTGGAAATTCTTACACAAATGTAGGTGATCACGATACCATAGCAAAT
>ML799117.1:162693-172843 GCA_009831015.1 Picea engelmannii | reverse complement strand
GTTTTGCATGAGAAATTCACTTACATATCATGAAGAATGCATAATCAAACCCTAGTTGTAAACCTTCCATGAGAGAAACACCATAAATGCCAAGAAGAATCCTCCAATAAGAGTTGCGCCTCACTTCACAAATGCTAAAAGATAATCTCTCACAAGAGAGTGAGTTTTGTTCTGTCTAAAATGAGGAAAAACGTCCTCTATTTATACCAATCCATAACCTTTCAATTAAAATTTAGGTCATTAAAACAGTCGACAAGGCTGACTACAAAATTTACACTATTTTTACATTAATTGCTAGAAAAATGTCACAATATAAGCAAAAAGAGGGACGTCAAGCCCTTCTGAGGGAGACGTTGGCCCTTTTTGGGCATATCCAGCATCCAGAGGCCAGACGTTGGCCCTTCTAGGGCTCCTCCAAGCTACCACACGTGCCAAACAGTCTCATCACATTGCCACACGCTCAGAATAACGTCCTGCTTTCCTGGGTGACTTCCTATCCATCAAAGGCAAATGTTCCATCTGCAGTGGGTGATTCCCCCTAGGCCGAGCTTTGCCAAAGTGTGTTGGGTGGAACGTCCTTCTTTATTCTCATGCAAAGGCTCATCATAATGTTGTCCTGTCTCTGCCATCCCAACAACCATCTGATGGTCTCTTCAGCCCCATGGAGGTCCGAGCTAATCATATCCCCATGTGTACCGGTCCACTGGTACTTGTCCATCGGGTATGGTCCTGCACATCAAAAACTTCGCCCTCCATGGGCTCATTAGTATTCGAGATCATAGCAATGTCAATCATATTTCATCATTAAATTTATCAAATACATGCATAAAACCCCTAGCATATCATCTAATAGCTCAAAGACATTACACTGATCTACTATACAAAGTTGAAGAAATAGACAGAACAACCTATTGGGCCAGTATCCATAAGAAGAAGAAAGTTTCCACATGAGATTATTCAAGCCATGTACATGAAGTGATATGGTCTAAGGATGTTCAGTCATAGTGAAGACTAGGGGTAGGTATTGTCTGTGGGTGCCTTTGTAGGAGGTGAGTTGTACCCATCATGGATGCACTTTTTCCAAGCCCATTTATTTGCCTTTATTCTTTATTTATTGTTTTTTCTTTCTTTTTTACTTCAAGGTTTGACCAGAGGACGTTGCCTTGGCGTGGTGATCGGAGCTGAGAGTGTTACCCGCTGGTATTTTCACAGAAATGATAAGGCTTGCTCGTGATGAGACCCCCTTTCCCTTGACCATGCAACCAGAGGTCATTGCCTTGGCGTGGTGACCAGATAATGGCAATGTCATACTGCTAGATACCTATGAACATAATGGGCCGGCTTGTGATGAGACCTCCCATCCTCTTGGTTAGGTCTTGTTTTATTAGTTTTCTTCAGGTCCCTTTTGTTTCTTATCGAGAGGCTTTTTATTGCCTACTTGGGGATCCCTGGGCGAAGCATCTCTAGGTTTTATTTCCTATGGATTTTATCTTTTACCAGCTGCTTTTACCCCCTGGGCCTTTAACCCTTTCTTCCCACAGGACAAAGTGTAACCCATCAAGTAGGTCATCCTAATGCCCGGACTAGGGGAAAGGGATGGATGTGTGGTAGATAAGATGTAAAGTGATAGTATGGTGGGAGCAGATGATGGCTCTTCAAATCCCCCCTGGTGGCTAACCAAAACCCATGGATATTTTCTTGCTAGGGCATCCCGTTAATCCCCCAAACAATGGTCAAGTGGGTTAGTGTAAGATCCAAGCAGTTATCAGAAATGTAACGAACTTGATGCATATATAAGAAGGTTATAATGATCAAACATGACACATACCATGATACCTTGGACCAATTACCTCATGGAGCAAGAGTCTTTTCTGATGCAAGTCCAAGCCGATGGTGATGGAAGTTGTTGCTGCTAACAGGACAAGTCTGGCGAAGAAGAAGAAAGATGGGCCTTCTAGGGCCATGCTCAGGTCAATCCTACTCTCGGTACTCCATGTCTAGGACCTGTGGGCGTCGAGACATGATTTCCTAGTTATCCCTAGAAAACGGGGATAACATGGCCAACATTTATTTTTCATAAATGGGCTTGAGTTAGTTTTTCCCTCTACGTAGGCTACTTTCGAAGGAAAGGGGCCTTCCTTCTTGCATTAAAATTACACCAATGCCATGGCCTTAGGCATCACACTCTATAATAAAGGTTTTTGTGAATTAGGGTGTGGCCAAGACAGGTTGTACACATGGCCTCCTTGGGCTTTTCGAAAGCTTTGGTTGCTTCTTGAGTCCAAGAAAATTCTTCCTTATTTAATAATGCCATTAGAGGTGCTACTATTTGACCATAATTCTTAACAAACTTGTGGTAATAGCTTGTCACTCCTAAGAATCCTCTATGTTTCTTCAATGTTTTGGGAATTGACCATTCCCTCATAGCTTTAATTTTTTTAGGATCCACTTTGACATTTTCATGAGATAGAATATGACCCAAATATTCCACTTCTTGAACCCCAAAGGCACACTTTGAAGACTTTGCATAAAGTTGTTTCTCTTCCAATAGTTGTAATACTCTATCAACATGTTGCACACTCTCTTCCCAGGATTTGCTATAGATTAGTAAGTCATCAAAAAATAATAACACAAATTTTCTAAGGAAGGGTTTGAAAACATAATTCAACAAGCTTTGAAATGTTGAAGGTGCATCAGAGAGTTCAAATGGCATAACCAAAAAATCATAGTGACCTTCATGTGTTCTAAAGGTTGTTTTGGGAATGTCTTCATGCCTCATTATGATTTGATGATATCCCAAACGAAGATCTTTTTATCCCTGTTTCCTAGGGATAACTAACGAGATGATGTCTTGAGGCCCTCAAGTTGCAAACATGGAGTATCGAGAGGCATATGGCTGACATCATCCACTTGCACAGACAGAGACCCACCTCACCACCACAGGTCCCTGGTTCATCATGAGGGTATCCACCACATCAATTGGCTTCTAGAAGACAATGAGTCTTTCTCCATGAGGTAAAAGTCAGGTATTATGTTGAGTGTCATTTCAATATTTGAGGCATATGAGTTTGTTGCATTTAAAACTACTTTTGATTATGTAATGTCTGCCTAGAAATTATGCTCTTTTCCCTGTTTCACTTTGGTGGTTGACATTGGAAATTATGCTCTTTGGGACTCCACTTGAAGGACGTTCCCCTTCCACTCTTGATGAGCTCTTCTTGAATCTCATTTGGCGACTCCACCTTCCCAAAATCCGTCTTCCCTTAATACTTTTTCCCCCATGATATTCAAACCTTTTAGGGTTTACCGAAGAATGCCTCCTCTCAAGTCTCCCATTGTCAAAGCCCTTTTCCAAGGTACCTTTTCCCTTACTCCAATGGCTCACCCTTGGGAAAATACCTCTGGAAACCGTTAAACATGGCCACCATTCCAGGATATCCCAATACCATGCCAAAAGAGTCTCACAAATGGTTGCCAAAGTTTCTGCCAAACAATGTGATCACAGTCGACGATCATCTCTACGTTATGGGGTGAGACATGGAGAATGCAGAAGTGGAGCATGAGAATGTAGAAATGAAGATATTGGCTTCATCATTGATTGAAGATGCTCAAAGATGGTTCAGAGGACTTCCTGATAATCACATAGCCTCTTATGAAGATTTTGCTAAGTTGTTCAAGAACAGATGGACAACAAAGAAAGAAAACAAAATGCTTGTGGCTCAATTCAATTAGATAAAGAACAAGGAGAATGAGATAGTGAATTGATTTGATATCAAGTTTCACAGATTATATAGCTAGATCCTGATAGATCTATGTCTTCTAGATGCATATGGTCATCTTCTTTATATGAATGCATTCGATGGGAAAATCCATTTCATCCTGAAGGATAAGAAGCCCATGACCCTACCACAAGCCAAAGAGTATAGCGCATATATTGAAGAGAAACTTCTTGACTCGAAGGTTGACCCTTTTCAGTATACTTCTGCCAAGACAGAAGCAAAGACCAAAGCTTCCAGTAGCAATACACTAGATCTAATTTCTCTCTTGACTTAGAAGATAGACTAGATGAGTACTCAGTTTGTCCAAGCTCAGAATCAAATCATGGGTCGATTAACCACTGTGGAAAGAAATCAATCTGCCTCCAGAACGTAGTTTACTAGACAACAAAGAGATGCCACGGGTTGGAAGCCAAGGCCTCAATAAGAGGCAAAGGCTCCTGACACATTGAACTCGATTGGGATGGTCAACACTGAAGATACACCATGGTGCTCTCCTTTCCAAGAACCTCATTAGGAGGATGAGTGTCCCCGTCATGATGAAGACTCTTTTGGTGGTATAAATTTCATGGACATGATTTGTGATGCAACCCCCCTCCCCTCTTGGGGGTTCTGCGACCTCCCAGTCTAGGATCTTTAAAATTCTTGAGCTGAATTGGCTCTTCGGGCCCCTGTTGGAACCCAAATCAACTTAAAACAGGCCCTTTCACCTCTGAAGTAGGTCGTATGGCACCCGCGGGCCCCTTCCTAAGCGCTTTTCTATTTTTCAAATTTTAGGCGCTAGCTCTTTCCGCTAGGCCCCCTCTCCTCATGTGACCTCGGGCTGCGACTGTGGGCCAACTCCCTTCGCAACTCTATGCTTCAGAGTTTTTGCGAATGGATTTCTCCCCTTTTTCCATATCTCCAAATCATGAAACTCTAAGGGACCGAATCTACAGTCCACGCTCCTCCCACAACTGTAATGTCCCCACTTTGGGACATCATCACAGTGCAGAGGTTTATGATGACTACTAGAGTAGCCAGATGGATGTTATAGCGAGTACATGGGTTATTGAGAGGCATTGTGAGGTCCAGCTTGCATTTCTCATCATATCTCATCATCATGATCCATTCCACACCGATTGGCTTTGGTTCCATTGCATTCCAATGATTTCCATGATTTTGACTATTTTGAGCTATAAGTCAATTAAATTCACTGAAGAGGTCATTTTGGGCACATTACTTGGAGGAACCTCTCAATGTAATAGCTCATTGGAATCGGGAGGAGCAACACTACAGGATGGGATGTCTAGAAGTGACTTTCAGTGGCCAGGGAAGCCACAAGGAGAGATAAGGTGATTTTTAGAGGTAAAAAGGTTAATTAATTAATTAATTAAATATTAATAAAATGAAAGTCACCTGGAGGGAGAAGATGAGCCAAAAAGTATAAAGGAAAGGCAAGGGCATCTACTCATTCATTCTTGTTTGTCTATCTTTTGGATTTCTGGCTTCTAGGTAGAGGGCCCATCTCTTGGGGGTTTTGAGGGTTTTGATTTAACAAACCCTAGAGGACGATTCGGTGGTGAAAGATTCCACCTAGATTGTCCCAAGATTGATCTCGAAGATGATATACTCTCCCACACCATTCTAGTTTGGTTCTACATCAGTGCATGGGGGGTTCTACACCAGCCACAAGCATAGGAAGAGAAGGAGGGCGCACCATTGGGGGTTTCCAGCAAGGGGGCACACCATTCTTGGAGAGAGATTCATTGCAGGTGATTGGCAGGGATTTTGGAGATTTTATCACCTGGGTTTTCATTATAGGGCCTTGGACATTAGATCTAGTCCATTCATGAGGAGTTCCAGCTGCCATTTGATTTATTAGATGCATGGGACGAATTAGAGGAGAGGAGTAAACTTCAGAAATTGGTTTCAGTCATTTTCTAGCTTAGATCTTCACCATTTCGCTTGGGACTTCACCAAGGAGGTAACCAAGCCCCTATCTATCCTTCTAGCGGTTTTGTGGAGCATTTGGAGGCATCTAGGAGTGAGGTCGATTTATCTAGGGTTTCAGGCATCCATGAGGGCACACCATATCTTGGAGGAGGTTCAAATCCATAGGGTTTTAGGGAGATCTTGGAGATTCAGGCACCTGGGTTGTTCTTTCCATCACCTGATCTATTGTTTGGCATATTCCTGGAGGTGTTTTGGACACATTTGGCAGTAGGGACGAATTATTGAGGGCCTTCAGCATTCAAGCAGGACGTGGCATCTTCCAGTGGGGATTTGGCACTTCATACGACCCAGATCTACTTTGGCATTGGTCTTTGTCTCTTATCCAGCCTTTGGAGGCTTATCTTGTATTATCGAGAGCTTTTTGTAGCAGCTCTATTGTCTATCTTCTTAGCCATCTGTTGAGCATTCCAGATCAACATCTTCATTGTAGCAGGTTCTTCTATTTTATGAATAAAAGAAGATTTGAGATGTTTTGGCTTGTCTGTCATATTGCATATGGTTGAGGTATGTTCCATGGTTATATCTTCTTGATATTACTGCAACACACATATATAACACATCAGTAAACCCTAAGGCCGAAATCAAGAGGCCATCCTGCAAGTAAACACATGTAAACAAGTAGGCCAGCGAAGTGTTTGATGAAATACCACAACCAGTAAAAGTTTTAAAAGACACCAAAACCATGATGATCCTGGCATAATGGCTTGGGATCATTACAGTGGTATCAGAGCTTAGATTCCTGCCAACCAGTGGGAATTAGCGCATGCATGCAGAGCCATAGAGGGGTCTTCCATAAGAAGAGATGGACATTAAGGATTTTTCTAGAGAGACTATACGTTGTAGATGGGAATATTACCATGACCTTAGTGAGAGAACTAGGGCTCAAGTAACATTCCAATAATATTTATCCATGAAAAATCCTAGGTGGAGCACAGAGGATATTACATTCTAGGTCAATCAGAAAATGAAATACATGGCTGAAACAGCTAGATGGAAAGAAGCATAGAATAACCCCACACCCATTAGGAGCACACAACTTTGCTACAGTTGCAAGGTGCCTTGGGAACTAGATCATAGGTGTAGGGGTAAGGGCAAGAAGCATATTATTGAGGTGCACTATGACAGTGATGATGAGGTGTGTGAGGATGGAGCGATAGATGCTTATCTGGAGCAGTTCGATGACAATAGCGACTCTTGCACAAAGGCTAGTGATACTAAATCTTGCACAAAGGCCGATGATTCTAGCACGCTTGAGGAGGATAGTGACCCTTGTGTAGTGGATAGACAGTCAGGTGGACAGGACGATAGCACCAGTGCTTCAACAAACATATCACATACTATTGATGACCTTACACCTCAGCAGAGTGGTGACACTAGTGAAGATTCACACGTGTTAGCACCTAGAGATGATGAGCTTCCTATGATTATGTCATCCTTCCAGACACCCCCGATAGCCACATCACATGAGTAGGATAGTGGCATATCATATATTATTGAGGAGCCTTGTGTGAGGGATGCACACCACAGACATGTAGATCCACCGATCCAGGAGGAGATACAGGACGCATAGACAGTTGACCTTACACATACATATCAACATGAGGAGATTGAGTCACAGTTTTTGGAGACTCCATTAGTTGAGCAGGTTGTGGACGCTGACAAGTTGATGGAGCACTTACTTCTAGGATCGACCTGCATTGATGAGGATGCAGTCTTTAGTAGTCAGGATGACCATAGCACATGTTTGGATACATCTATATGGGATCCAGGCACAGAGGATAGTAGAAGGTTGAGTGCACAGGAGGATATGACTGCCCATACAAGGTACGGTGTGATTCAGGGGGAGATAACATCTAGTGATGGGGTGCAGTGGCATACAAGAGGACCCAACCGCATAGTAGACAGTGGGCAATTCATCACGTTCTCTTATGTAGAGAGTGTTTTTGGGGATTCCAGTGTTGACACTAGCAGTGAGGGATATGAGGTGGGATCTCAACATGACTGTGACCAGGGGTCACACAACTTAGCAGGATAGCTGAGAGTCGGTGAGGATATGATCAAGGTAGCCATTAGGCGCATTGATGACACCCATACATTGGTGGCAGATTACTGTTGGAGAGCGTCAGTGGCCCATGGTAGTTCAGATGAGGGGATTGCCATGGATGATTTCCATACTCTCAGGGAGAGGTGATGAGGACCGACTACTAGTAGTTGTTGACTGATAGAGATTACCTGTTGAGGGTTGGTGAGATGTATCATGAGGCTTTGAGGGAGTAGGAGTTGGAGATGGACCGACTCACTCAGGAGTTGGAGAGCACTCGAGGATTCTTGAGAGGGACATCGACAACCCTTCAAGAATCAAAGTCTAGATCAGATGAGTTTCTTGGGGAGTTTCATCAGAGATCCACTTCATCTGTCTTAGTGGACACTCAGATGTATCAGTCAGTCACGTTGATAGAGGATGTTGGTGATCTAGCAGAGGAGAACCAGTTGATGGAGGACACTTCCATTTGGGTTCTGAGAGAGGTTGACCTCCATGTAGAGGTTGATCCAGTAGTATTCCCAGGATCTATGATGCAGCATGAGTCTACGAGAGATGACATGAGTATGCCGGAGAATACAGTGATGATTGATATCTCACAGGTACATGTCGAGCTGTATGGTGGGATTCAAAGAGGTATATTACCTTGCAGGGAGGAGACACACTTAGGGGAGCATGCAAATGCCACTCCTTTGCAGCAACATATGGTTATGAGATCTCACCTTCACCATTTCAGCAGTTGCATGGGTGATGGGAGATGGAGATTGGTTTACCAACAGTTGCAGGAGTTACTTATGGTTGTACTTGATGGTTGGGGTTTTGTGATGGCTACAGGTGAGTAGTTATCAGGGGTACAGGTAGACGTGCTCTAGGTCGATTCCTTAGGATTGACCGAGGCAGGCAGTATTTTTTAGCCCTACAGTCAGCTACATATGTCTCTGTTACCCTTTCCTGACATGTTTATCGTATATAGCAGCATGAGGAGGGATAGGTCGTGGATGAGGACACGGGGAGTGGCTAGGTCGAGACCACCTGTTAGGAGCACTTTTACAGCATCCAACAGGATAGAGGTGGATCGTCATAGGCGGCCAGTTGAGATTTGGTGTGTGATTGGGAGCATTATAGGCCAGGTGACAGCAGATGAGCATAGAGGGCATCTGATAATGATCAGTCTGACACAGGAGTAGCTAGCAGAGCTTGGAAGTGATAAGATTCCAAGTTTTCCATGGGATCTGAGAGTTCGATTGGTTAGCAAGATGCTTCACTACATGATGAACCAGGTTGCACCAGAGAGCCACACACTCTACCTTGGGTTGGTTTGGAGTGGGCCTGCAGGGATTTGTCCGATGGAGCGAGGCAACCTTTCACTTTTGATCATCGTGATCGGACATGGAAATGATTGGACATGTACTTTTTCTACAAAGATGTCTTTACAGATACAATTTCTGGACAATAGGTCCAATGGTCACAGGTATTCCAGCATGAGGATCCAGGAGAGGAGGATCCAGTATGTATACAGGGGGCAGACAGTCATAGTCAAAGTAGTGCAGGGACAACATGGTGATCTTCAACAGAGGTTAGCATGGGACCCAGGGATTGCAAGATGGAGAATTTCACTGACTGACAGAGGCGAGTGGACCTTTGCAGGGGAAATTTGTTCTGACTTTCCATTGAGCTTTAGTGTTGAGGAGAGCACGTTGCTTGAGAATGCCTCATGGAGGTCTTGCAGTACCTCATTCTGGCATCAACATGTGCAGTTGATGGAGACCGTGTGGATCTTGGTAGAGACTTGGAGGATGGATTCATTCCGAGATGAGGCCATGTGTCATATGCAGGAGACTCATAGAGTTGGTTTATTTCAGGATTATGCTTTCTAGGGGCTAGTAGTTCATGACTTGTTATGGGACCCAGGGGGCAGAGTGTATGAGTGTTCATCTTTGTTTAGGTTCTACTATGTATCCCATAGGTGGACATGGGATCCTGGTATTTTACTTGGATGGATTTGGTTATTGCTTGAGGACAAGCGATTTTCTAGTAGGGAGGACTATAATGTCCCCACTTTAGAACATCATCACAGTGCAGAGGTTTATGATGACCAGAGTAGCTAGATGGATGTTATAGCGATTACAGGGGTTATTGAGAGGCATTGTGAGGTCCAAATTGCATTTCTCATCATATCTCATCATTATGAGCCATTCTGCACCAGTTGGATTTGGTTCTGTTGCATTCCGATGATTTCCATGATTTTGACTATTTTGAGCTATAAGTCAATTAAATTCACTAAAGAGGTCATTTTGGGCACATTACTTGGAGGAACCTCTCAGTGTAATAGCTCATT
>ML799117.1:58314-162313 GCA_009831015.1 Picea engelmannii | reverse complement strand
AGGTCATTTTGGGCACATTACTTGGAGGAACCTCTCAGTGTAATAGCTCATTGGATTCAGGAGGAGAAACACTACAGGATGGGATGGCTAGAAGTGACTTTCAGTGGCCAGGGAAGCCACAAGGAGATATAAGGCGATTTTCAGAGGTAAAAAGGTTAATTAATTAATTAAAGTGATTTAATTAAATAATTAATTATTAATAAAATGAAAGTCACTTGGAGGGAGAAGATGAGCCAAAAAGTATAAAGGAAAGGCAAGGGCCTCTACTCATTCATTCTTGTTTGTCTATCTTTTAGATTTTTGGATTCTAGCTAGAGGGCCCATCTCGTGGGGGCTTTGTGGGTTTTGACTTAACAAACCCTAGAGGACGATTCAGTGGTGAAATATTCCACCTAGCTTGTCGCAAGATTGGTCTCGAATATGCAATACTCTCCCACACCATTCTAGTTTGGTTCTACATCAGTGCAAGGGGGTTCTACACCATCCACAGGCACAGGAAGAGAAGGAGGGTGCACCATTGGGGGTTTCCAGCAAGGGGGGCGCACCATTCTTGGAGAGAGATTCATTGCAGGTGATTGGCAGGGATTTTGGAGATTCTATCACCTGGGTTTTCATTATAGGGCCTTGGACATTATATCTAGTCCATTCATGAGGAGTTTCAGGTGCCATTTGATTTATTAGATGCATGGGACGAATTAAAGGAGAGGAGCAAACTTCAGAAATTGGTTTCAGTCATTTGTTAGCTCAAATATTCACCATTTCACTTGGGACTTCACCGGGGAGGTAACCAAGCCCCGATCTATCATTCTAGCGGTTTTGTGGAGCATTTGGAGGCATCTAGGAGTGAGTCTGATTTATCTAGGGTTTCAGGCATCCATGAGGGCACACCATATCTTGGAGGAGGTTCAGATCCATAGGGTTTGAGGGAGATCTTGGAGATTCGTGCACCTAGGTTGTTCTTGCCATCACTTGATCTATTGTTTGGCATATTCCTTGAGGTGTTTTGGACACATTTGGCAGCATGGCCGAATTATTGAGGGGCTTCAACATTCCAGCGGGACGTGGCATCTTCCAGTAGGGATTTGGCACTTCATACGACCCAGATCTACTTTGGCATTGGTCTTCGTCTCTTATCCAACCTTTGGAGGCTTATCTTGTATTATCAAGATATTTTTGTAGCAACTCTATTATCTATCTTCTTAGCCATCTGTTGAGCATTCCAGATCGGTATCTTCATTGTAGCAGGTTCTTCTATTTTATGAATAAAATCATATTTGAGATGTTTTGTCTTGTCTATCATATTGCATATGGTTGAGGTATGTTCCATGGTTATATCTTCTTGTTTATTGTTGCAACACACATGTATAGCACATCAATAAACCCTAAGGCCAAAATCAAGAGGCCATCCTGCAAGTAAACACATGTAAACAAGTAGGTCAGCGAAGTGTTTGACGAAATACCACAACCAATAAAAGTTTTAAAAGACACCAAAACCGTGATGATCCTAGCATAATGGCTTGGGATCATTACAATAGCCAACGACTATGATCTGATTCGAACTTCGGCCTTCAAGAGTCTTCAGTTCTCCTACCTTTGTCTCTCTGGATTAGCGAATCTGCGAAGCACTGATCTAACACCACGTGTCCCATTCCAATGGATGACCAGGATTGTTTCGCCTCCCATCTCTTCAGGTATTCTCTCAAATCTACACCTGCTTCCTTCCGAAGTACCTTTCCTCCAAACCACACGGATTTCCGCCATGTGTTTTTCTGGATCCACGGTCAAGATACTATCCACCCTTCATGAATTCGCGAGGGTTGCTCTTTTCTCCATGCTGATTCTTTCAAATTTCCTTCTCGCGGACTCTCAGATTTATTGCCATGTCCATCCTATCGATCAACAATCAAGATCTACTCTGCTCTTCGGAGCTTTGACAGTTTCAACTTCTGCTCTATGTAGATCTTCCGGAACTTTACCTCCTCGACCTTCTTTGATCTTCCGCCACCTGTCAACCTGGACGATGGGCGGTCCCTATCTTCTGTGGGACTTCGGGACTTCACAAGTCCGCTCTCCTTTGCGCTTCAAAATTCTCGAATGTGTGAAGTCCAAAGGACTTCCATTGTTATCCCTCGTGCAACTTCCTTTACATTTGACAGTTGTCAGACCTCGTGCTAAGATCCAATGACTGGGATCTATATTTCTCTCCTGTGTGCTCCCTTCTTCCCAGGCTTAGATTTGAATGTCCAAATTTGTCTCAGCAGCCAATACAACGTCTACTGTAGCTTCCTCCTCTAATGCTGCTACACATTCCCTTTAATGAAGGGTTCTTCGATAAAATTCAAAGGCTACGATCCTTGATCTCCTTGAACAGGGTTGTCTTCTTGGCCTTTGCTCACGCTTCTCCTCCTGAGCTTGAAATGATTAAATTTTAAAGGGCCTTGAACTTTTGTTTCTCTAGATGGTTTCTCGTACCCTCCTGGCACCCATGCTCTTCTTCCTTATCTTGAACTTGAAAATAAGTTCTCTTGCACATGATTTGTTCTTTTCTGCACACTTAGTACTTCTCCCATAGTCCGAGACTTGGACTTTTCTCAGCCTTCTACACTCTTTACAATGACTTTGTGCGCAATGGCACTATTCCTTCTGATCCTTTGCTTGCTCGAATATATAAGGGACTCAACCCTTATGCACACTTCAAAGGGATATATGTGCCCTCTTGGAAATTTCTGCTCAAGTGCTCCTTGCCGATCTTTCTAGAGTGTTCAACAACTCTATGAGTGTCCTCTCCTTAGAACTCAAAACATAGCTCACCTTGTGCACACTTGCACCTGCTCGATGCCCTCCTGGCAGAGCTCTACAGATTCCTCAATAACTTTGTTCTACGCTTACTCCTGTGTAGACTTTCCTCCAGGGTATTCAGTAACCCTGTCTCTTTGTGCCTCCTCTGCACAATCTCTCCTCCAAGGTAGTCAGTAACCTCGAGGCTCCTCTATGAGTCTGTAAACTATTCTGGTGAGCCCTCCTAGCACGTTCTCCTCTAAAATCGAAGCAGAGTTTAGATACGCACTCCTTGTGTTGGCTCACAGAGTTCTCAACACTGTGTCATGCAATCCTTGCATTTAGCCTAAAGAACCCAGAACAATTTAACACACTCCCAAACAGATAGTGAATTCTATCTTTATCCCTGCAGATGAAATCTAACTCATACATCTACAACATAAACTCACATAAATGACGTTCATCAAATACACATAAACACACAGAAACTCATATGCAGGAAAATATTCTTTTGTATTATCTTTGAATCTATACAAATGTTTACAAAGGCTAGACTGCAACAGAGTCTCAATGCTCTCTCCTCACTTGCTAGATCTTATGAATTTTGATACAAGAGATTTTTACAAAAGAGGGGCTACTCGAGCTCTCCCTCCAACTCACCTAACTCTCATTAATTATATTGAATTTCATTCAATGGACATCCAGTCCGAATCAGGCCTAAATCTGTCTACTTGTCAGCCATTAAAGATGACCCTATATACATCCTATTCAAAGGCATGGATTTGGCTCTTCCAGCCTTACACCATTTAAATTCATTTAATTTTATATTTGAAATTTAAAAAAGAGGGAAAAACAAGAGGGTTGGCGCCTCTCCCCTCCTTGAATGTGCTTTGATGAGCTGGAATGTTGGCGCACTGCTGAGGTGGAGCGATGTTCATGCATCAATTTGCAACTTCCGACAAGAAGATATCACTCAAGAACAGATTGATGAAGTCAGAAAAAGAGGAGCTAGAGAAGGACGACTTAGATTTTTAAATTAGTTGACAGGAGATCAGAGAAAGGAATTGAGAAAAAGGGAAGTTTTGATGTATGCAAGAAGAAACAAGGCTTTAGTTCCTACATTACAACCTTCCACTTCACTTCAACCAAAGGCAGAAGCTCCTCTTTCGACTATGGAGAGGGTAGTCCTGTCACTTCCACCTCCAGTCCGCAAGTTTCTTCCAAAACAAACTTCAATAGAAGAGGAGATCCAGTTAAATCTAGACATGTCGGCTATGTTTGGGAAGATGAATATGATAGTCCCTGTGATGGAAATGTGCAAAATCTCATCCGTAAGAAGAAGTCTTGAATTTATTGAAAGTATTGGTTGAAAAGGAGGACCCTCCAATAATCCCGAATACCATGTATCTTGATCGGCAGAAGGACAATAACCCTCCTTTTTATCTCTCCTTGGGAATGAATGGTATTCGTTTGAACAATTGCATGCTAGAATCAAGAGCCTTGGAAAATGTGATGTCCTTTAAAGTAATGGAACAACTCGGTTTGAAGACGACCTGACCTTATGGAAATGTTTGTCGTATTGATTCCAAGAAGGTCAAAGTTTACAGGGTTTGTGAAGATGTTGAAGTTTACTTGATTGACTTCCCTCATATCAGCCTCATTATGAACATAGTTGTGAGTTATGTTCCAGATGCTTGGGGTATGCTTCTATCAAGAAGCTGGTCCGCTTCTCTTGGGTTTTTGATCAGTATGGATCTCACCCATGCACATATTCCCATGGGAGATGGCACTTTTGATCTTTTATACAGTCGAGAGTGGGCTGAAAAAGCATGTGATGGACCCCAATAGTACTGATTACACGAGTGAGTGTGACTTTTAAGTACCTCGTTAGGTTATTGAGTATGATCCTTGGGACCTTCCTTTTTCATAGGAATATTACATAGATACACTACTCCCAAGAAAAAATGAGTACAAGGAGAAGCTTGCAATGTTCCAAGGGAAAGAGCCTGGGTCCATCCAGATATTGAAGAAAGCAGATAAAGAGAACAAAGAACGTGAAAAACCCATTTAAGATGCAGTTAAAATAGAACCTCCTTCATATCCTTACATCGAAGATACCTCACATAAACTACAACAAAGGAAGTCTTGCATTCATGTGGGATAAGAAGAAGGGCAAGCCTAAATACGATAAGAAGGATAACAGTTCTTGACTTGGCCCTTACATCGTCAAGAAGAAGTCCAAAAAAGAGAAGTATTATTTGACGTCTTTGGACGGGAGAAATATGCCAATACCAGTATATGGGTCTCTTCTCTGACCCTACATTTAGGGCACTTGACTTCTTCAAGGCCCAGGCCTCGGGTAAGTAGGTAGGTCATCTTACTTTCCTTGCATTTGCATCTTGAATGCTCATGGTAGTTTAGCTACATTTCATATTTCATTTTTCTCTACTTTCATATTGCTTTCATTGTATTATATGTTTAGTTTTAATTATTTTTTTTTAATGCAAAATTTTATTTTCTATATTAGTTGCCTTTTTTTGAATTTTTATTTTGATGCATATGGACGAAGGCTGATAGAACCACCCTAGATTTTACAGTTTTATGTTTCAGTATAGGCATAGGTCCACCAGGAGATGTTGTGTTTCTCATGCACTCTACGACGAGTACATGTCCCCAAGTAGGAGCTAGATGTTATCCCCATTTCATAGGGATAACTAAGGAGATGATGTCTCAAGGCCCTCAGGTTGCAGACATGGAGTATCGAGAGGCATATGGCTGACAATGTCCACTTGCATAGAGAGAGACCCACCTCACCACCACAGGTCTCAGGTTTATCATGAGGGCATCCACCACATCACTTGGCTTCCAGAAGACATTGGGTCTTGCTCCATGAGGTAGAAGTTAGGTATTATGGTGAGTTCCATTTCAATATTTGAGGCATTTGAGTTTGTTGCATTTAATATTGATTTTGATTATGTAATGTATGCTAGGAAATTAATCTCTTTGCCATGTTTCACCTTAGTGGTTGACATTATGCCCTAGTAATTGGTCACCCTTAGGGATAAATTTTCTACTTGGAGGTCCCCTTGATAGGTCATCATGCCATTCCCTACCATACTTGTCACTTTTCATACTTCATCCCCTCATCTCCTTACCTTTTGGTATTTTCGAGTGTACTGGCCCAAGAAGTGATTATATGTCATTTCATGGGAAGAAGGGCCCGAAGGCCCAGAGGGGAGGTAGTTGGAAAAATATAAAATCCTAATGATGAACCTTCCATATGCTTTCCCAAAGAGATCTTGAGAACAATGAAATGTTTCTCCTAAAAAATCAAAGACCTGCAAAACCAAACACTTAATAGAAGTGCCCCACTTGTTGAGGGATCTACGCAAGGTACATTACAAGCTAGAATATACCCCTATGGCACCATGTGTACTTCTCCCTTCAAGTGACACTCTGGTATTGCCCCCTAATATAATTGATTAACCCTAGGGAGTACCCATTGTTTGGACCTTAATTAATTAATGGCAATAAATGGGCTTGGAAAAAGGATGCATTGAAAATGAAGGCGCACCACACCCTCTACAAATGCACACATAAATGAGACACTATGATCCCTTGTATGTCATGAACTCCATGCCCAAAGGTCTTTCCCCCATCCATATCATATTATCCACATTCCTTAGAGAGGGGTTTACTTTGGAAACACTCCTTGACTTAGGGGAATATTCACCCAATAGGTCACCTTGTCAACCCTCCCATACCTAAACTTAGAAAATTGCATAGGGTCTTTGAGCACTTGTTTAGTTTTATGAGGTGGTTTTTGATGCACATGATTGGATGGCTCTTTTATTGACTTGATTTACTTATCATGATGCATTTGAATTGAGATCCTTGGAGGGTGTATCCATTGTCTTTGCAGGACCTTGCTTGGTAGACATATTTGGAAGAACAAGCCTAGCTTGGGATTCCTTGGGGCTTGAAGCCCATAGGATGGATACCATGGCCCAACACAGCGAACAATGATGGTATACTTTGGATTCCTAAGAGATACCTTGGAGGATCTATCCTAGCCCATTGCGAGCCCAACATTTTTCTCTTGAGGCCAAAATGTCACACTTGAGGAGCTTGACGTCACCCTAGGGACAAGGTTTTGGTGGTGAAGGTTTTGACGATGGACACTTGGCATGTTTTGATGGGAGAAGGCTTGGACTGAAGGAGGAAACCCTGGCGCATGAGAGGAAGGCCATACAAGGCCCAATGAATTCCATTCTTTACTCCAACGACTTGCAAAAAGTGTCAAAACGTCACCCTTTAGAGGGTCAACGTCATCTTAGGGTTTCTCATGTGTAGTTTTTATAATTAAATTTGAATTTAGTATGTAAAGGGGAAAAATAAGGATTGTTGACCCCTTATTTTTTGGTTTACCCTAAATTTAAGTGGACAAACACTTTTATGAGGATTTGTATAAATACGAATCATTTCATTTCATTTTTGACATAGCTCTCCCATTGTGAGAAGACTAGTTGGCTGAAATTTGTGCCCTCTTTGGGCAATTTCATATCTCTCTCTTGTGAAAATGTCCTATGGTGAATTCTCTTGGTGATTTGTGGAGATAAGGTGGTGTGCATTGTTGACGATAAAAATCGCAATGAGGAATTTCGCCCGCAAAGTATTGCTAAAGCCTATTATTTAAACTATGCTAATAAGATATAATACTAGTAGGTGGGACCCCCTTGTAGACTGGAGGCTCGAAGATAGTCATATCACACATTTTATGATGTTGTTTCGATGCTGCTTACAGAATCTTATATGGTTGATGATGCAGTCTTGGTTTTGTTTGACATAATGACAAGTGGATGATGCATTTTCTGTGATGTTTTGTTATTCGAAGCTTTGATTTTATGTTATGATTGGCATATATTTACAGTGCTATGTTCGACCATGTCACCATGATTTGTTACCTGGATACACATGCACAAGACATATGTTAGTAACAACATAAAACAAAATAAATGGGAAAGAGACTTATAAAAAAATCCAAAAGAAAAGGCCTATACTATGCTACGTTAGAATTTATGTGCAAATAAAATGAAAAAAGTTAGTATTAATTCTAACTACAAATAGTTAGTGGCTATGCGATTGCATTTGATTTATATTAGGCACATTTGATATATGGTATGGTATGGTTTTGGCAATGGTTAATATAGATTTTGGGTGGTGCATTTGGCAAGTAACGGGGTCGCAGATTTCAATGGTTTGGAGTTAATGACATGGTTAATGTATTGGTGATTGTTGGTTGTCGTGTACTTTGAAATTGAATCTAGAGGAAGATGGAAGCAATGTGCAGTAAATGCACGTCACTCCATACTTATCCCATCGGGCCGTCACCCTAGTATGTTTATTATTTCATTTGGATTTGCTAGTGGTTAAGCTCTGAGATCCAAGCCTGGGAAGGAAGTGCTCGACCAGCTCGCCCTTTTTAAAGCTATTGGTTACAGGTATGGTTTTTTCACCCATCCATGAATTTCACTTTGTGTATGAACGAACGATGGCTCAGTGATGCGTTATTGTTTTTTTTCCTGAGATTGACAACTGTGTAAATGCATGGGTCTTCTCTCTGGAATGACTGTGTGGTTATTCGTTTTGTAAATAAAAGAATTGGTTGGTTGAGTGATGCATTTGTTGGTTGTTCTGTGTGGTGAAAACCGAGATGGCTCTCTGTTGTTTTAAGTGGACATGGGCATTATCACTCTGTGTTTTGTTGGATGGTTTCACTCTATTTATCCTTACTGGTCACTTCCTCACAGTTATGAGGATAGCCATATCCAGTCATATTCGAGCTGCTTGTGGTTGATGTGTATTTTTTTCGAACTACCTTTTGGTCACTGTTTATTTTCCAGAGTCATGGTCATGGGTTATTCACCTGGTCGTGGGATTATTTTTGTGGTATTGGCATCAACGTATCTCAGAAGTTGGTTATAGGGTGGCCATTATGCCAAGATGTATGCTTTATGGTTGTTGGTGATATAAACTATGCCTCAGGTCTATATTCCCACTGGCATTGTTATAAATTGGTTTGGCTCATAAGAAATGCACGAGGGTTATGCCTATGTGTGTTCTGGGTACTTGTTTTTGTCCAGTGGGCATTCGTTGCTCCTCTGCATCCTATCCTACCCTACCCGGCGTTGAACTGTTGCACCATTGCACAGATCGAGAGTTATAAGAAACCCTGTGCTTGTATCGAAGGGACTCTGCCTATTGTTTGATATGTTGGAGGACCTCCAGTCTCTCAGTGCTATTTTTGACCGAGTGAACTCTTAAATGCTTCTTTCTGTTCATTGTTACAGAGCCCGTTTTTTCTAAAAATCCCAACTGTCTTATTCGAATCGGGCATCTTTCCAATTGTCAAAGATTGGTTGTAAAATGGAGTATTCATGAGAGTTTCTTTGAGTATTATCTCGTCTATGTTTGATTGAGTTGTTGGGAAGTTGTGATCAGGGATGAGAAATGACATACAGTCAAGGGGATGCCTCTTTTTCGTTATGACAATTGCGTCGAAAACCTAGCTCATTTTTATTTGATTAAATTGGTTGATTGGGAGTCAGTGATAATGTGTAGTGAATGGTTGTCTCTTCTCGTTATGATTTCGATTGTTGTATTCTTACAACGTGGTGTCAATTGCTAGTTGGTGGTTGTTGTGTGTTTCATTGGTCCCAATCGGGATCATGGCAAATTTTGGGAAATTGATGATTGTGATTTTGTTGTTTACTGTGTATGGATTATGGAGGCATCATGCATGTTTGATTTAAATTGCATCATCGGTGATGAAGCTCGGGTTTTGTATTATGGTTTCATTGCGACTTTTTATTGGTTGATATAATGAAAAGGCATGAAATCGGGCAAGTTTTTAAAAAGTATGTTCAATTTGGAAAAGGGACCTGCATATATGTTTTATTTGGGTGATTGCGAATTATGGACAATGTTTGATATTTTATAGTGATATATGATGGATAGAGATGGAGCAATGTGGTTGTGTGTTTCTTTTGATTTTGTTTTAAATGAAAAGAAAGGAAAAGAAAGAAACCAAGTATTCTCTTAATAGGAATGTTGAATGGCATAGCGATTATGAGTATGATTACAGACTATGTTAATTGAGAAGTTTGAAGAAATTAAATGTGGGACAGTGAACAGTTTTGACACACAGTAATTGTTTAAATGGTATTGGTATCTTTCGTATTGAATACAGAGTTGTTTTTATGGATTACTTGATTTTTTTTAAGGACAATATTCATTTTTCCCCTACCATTCTCTCACTTTTTCGCATATTACAAGTCCTCTCGCCTTCCCATATTCACTATCCACTCCATGTTCTTAAATTAAACTATAGTTAAGTTAAACTTTGTATTATGATAGTTAAAGGATGGCACAGGGATGAATTACAGTGATTTATTCTTTTGATTTACTATACAGTTGATTGTTTGATGATTTGTCGAGCAGTAATCATGATCTATCCCCCTTTATTTTAACACTTTTCGCTCAATACTATCCCTCACATATCCCATAACCCTTATTCACCCCCTTTTCATTGACAAGTGTTAAACGATTTGTATGAATTGGATTGCATGAGTCTGATGTGTTGTTGAGCCAAACTTTGTTTCATATTTAAAAGAGATGTCATGTATGGTTGTTGAAGAAACTAGTTGCTAATCAATAATGCATACAAGAATGATCTTTTTCAACAGAGGTAGCCATGGTCGAGGTAACACAGGAAGAGGAAAATGGAACAGGGGCCCTAGAAGGCCAAGGTTTTCTATACATTTTGATGCAGACTCGCAAGAGTTGAGACAGCTATTTCAAGATGGATTTTTTAACTGGATTGGGAAAGGAGTGGTCCAACCTAGGACAAAAAGGCCTCCCTTCCAAGCCCCACATGTCCCCGATATCCCAGTGCCCCCTCATGTCTCATTACAACATGAAGTCCCTGAAAACGATGAATGGCAAGAGATTGTCCACCCGATAATCTCCCAACATCATGGCTGGCCTAACTTGTCTCTACTTGCTCCTCCACCTGTTAATCAAATTGTCCAAGCTGCCCCTACCCACTCACCAGTACGGTCTTCCCATGTAAGCAAAAGGCTAAAAACCGAGGCCCACCATGATCCTAACAAAGGGAAATCCGTTGTTGCCCCCTCCTCTCCCTCAAATGACTCTACCAAATCTGTGTCCTCCTGCATGCATTTTAGATATGATTGCTCTCATGTTATTAATGATATTAGGCCTAAAGGCTCCACACAGCCTAAGGAAAATTCAGAGAAATCAAAGGGTGACATCAGCAACAAGGGAAAGATTGCCTCCTAGAGTGACAAATATGGGTTTTAAGTGTTTTTATTTATGGATTGTTGAGAAGAGTTGACTTCTGAAATTTTGGACAACACACTATTTTTTGGATATATGGATATTATATTTTTGATATAGTTTCAATTATCATTGATATAAATTGTCAAATTATGAAAGTGATGATGGGAGGCACAAGGAGGGGTGTGTTTGATTGATTAACAAGTTGTGTTATGCTTGTTAAGGAAACTAAAGGGAGTCACAAGGGGTCCCACCTACTAGTTATTATTTATTTAAGACCCTTATTATTATTTTAAATATTTTTCCCCCTTAACTAAAAAGTTGGTTGAGTTTTAGTTAACTTAACTAAAGAGGTAGTTTAACTACTTCAACTAATTTTGATTGCTTAAAGGCAAAAGGAAAAGTAGGAGCAAGAGGAGAATAGAAGGAGAAAGCATACTAAGGTCTGCTCTTTGAGTTTTATTGAGATAATTCAATTTTCATTCATTCTTTAATTCATTGAAATCCTAATTCTCTTTTATGATAGCAGGGTCCTATCATAGACAACAATATTTAGGGCTGAATTACATCATTCAGACACTTTTTTTTTAGAGGTGTTGATCTGTCTTTGATAGTTTGTGTAGACTTGTCTGTTTGTGAATTAAATTTCATGACTGATAAAGGCTATTGTGCAGAGTTGAGTGGGCAGCAATCTGTGGCAAGATGATCCATATTTTAAAGTTCAATTTTTTACTTTCTGTCAGAAGTCTGTTTGTATGGTTTTCATCGGGGACATCTAAGTTTGACTTTGGTCCAAACTTCCTTAGGGAATTTTGTAAAGAGAAAGATTTTTTTGATAAATTGGAATGGAATAAACGACTTTATGTCTCATCTATTTTGATTATTGAATTGGTGTTTTTACTAATGTCTCTATATTTATTTAAGCATCTGTTATATTCAGAAAATTACATAAATATTGTATTTTTCAGCAAACTTTCATTTATAAAAAAGATCAGCCTAAGCACTTGTAATCAATACTTGTGGATTAGGAAACAAATTTTGATGGCTATAAACAACATAGGGTGATATTCCTATCTATCTTGCTTTAGCCAAGTAAGATCTGAAAATGCTTGAGTAAGATCATTTCATATTGTTTCCTCAATGCACACCTCTTGGAGGTCCTCTCTCTTGCTTATGAATGGTTATTGCTTGGTGAACTAGGGTTTTATCTTGCATCTCTCTTGAAATTGGTAAGAAAAAACTGAAATTGTTAGTTCTTCTTGCTTGTTTCATGAATGTTATTGGTTGAAACCCTAGGAGGAGTATAAGTGCATACACCCTCCATCAAGCTTCATCTCATTTGCTAGTTGATAAGTCATTTGTTGCAAGGTTGCGAGGAGGAGTACAATGGTGTACACCCTCCTAGATTTACCTAAGCTTGATTTGCATGCTCTAAGGAGTAAGAGGGTTTACACCCCTAGAGATATTGTGGATCTAACTCTTAAATAGAATACTCCATCTAGCCCATATTTTAAAGGAACTAATCTGAAATTTGCTATGGAGAAATAAAATTACTTGCAATGGGTAACGTGATTTTACGAGATTTTCAAATTGTTTAAAATACAATCAATTCTACATGCTATTATCTTGTTGATGCTCCTAGGGTGTCATATTTTTCCAAGTAACTCTTATTGTGGTTATAAATTGAAGCTAAAGCCATTAGAGTTGCAGCAAATCACTTTAAAGCTTTCACTTTACTCTCATTTCAACCATAAAAATTTGCTAGAAGGATGCCATAATTAATCTACTAGTTGTTGTGCTTCTTTTGGGTGGTTTACTTGCAAGTTTCAATGGTTGGAATTTTATGTTGTAGCAATTATATGCTACATACATAAGGATGGAATAATATCTCTTCAATACTTCTACCTAACATCCTTTTAATTGTTGCTAAAATATTGTGTTATCAAAAGTTGAGTGACAATATTAATTGCTATCTAATCTCTTGCATATTCTCTTGGATTTTAGTGAATTAATTAGTAGCTCTCTTATTTGTTTCATTGTTGATATATATACCTATATAGTTCTGCTAATTGGGACAACAAGCTTCAGTTTCTTGTCCGATAGATTATTGGGATCGTATCTCATGTTTTCTTGTGTCTCGAGCAGGTACACCTTTCCTCCATAGGTACTCAAGCATTTGGAAACCACTGACCATCTCTGAGACTCGTTCTAGATCCATTCTTCACTTACTAGCTTAACCTATAGGGGCTTCACTTCCATAACGTCATTTTCCATCTCATTTACCCCTAGGGTCACCTAGGATTCTCCCCTTGTGTTGGATTTATCCTTCACTAAAGCGAGGGGAGGGTTTATCTAAGGTGACAGTGGGTAGACTCTCCCACCGTTATCATCATCCCATGGATTGGGTCAGGCTTTTCCCAAACTACAAATTGTGAGATAACGGATCCAACTTAGTAAAGAAAATTGCTCCATGCAATTCATATAATAATTCATCAATGATAGGAATATCAAACTTATCATTGATGGTAATTTTTTCAAGCTATCTATAATATGTACACATACACCATGAACCATTCTTTTTTGTAACCGTCACTTCTGATGAAGGGAAATCACTTTGGCTAGGTTGAATGATGTTGACCTCTAAAATTTCTTGGATCATACGCTCAATCTCACTCTTCTGTGCATATGGATACCTATAAGGACTAATGTTAGGTGGTACATTTCCTGGTTGCAAATGAGTAGCATGGTGATGATCTCGAGCAAGTGGAAGACCCTTAGGTATATCTCCAAATACCTTGAATGATTGTTGATAACTATTTGGAGATCCACTCGAGTAGAGGATATAGATGCTTGAACATCTAGTGAGCACAATTGTGAAATTGCACCATGGTCTCCCTTTTTGAGTAATCATGCCATGCTATTATAGCTTATCACTTTAGAGGGTTTCCATTCGATACCTTTAAGCTCAATTTCCTTACCTTCTGAGGAAAATCTCATGAAACAATATCGAAAATTAAGGGCCAATGTTCCCAATGATTGTAACCATTGGACCCCTAACACAACATCAACACCACCCATTTGGATGTAAATCATCGAACTATCCAATAAATACTCCTCTGTATTGAGCTTAATACGATGGCACTTACATGAAAAATTTATGGTAGCTCCATCTGCAATCATTACTTGAAACTATGGTGCTAGAAATACAAAGCAATTGAGACTTCTTGCTAATTTGTAATTGATGAAGTTATGGTTACTACCAGAATCAATCAACATTGTTTCCTTTTTCTTTTTGATATATCCTTCTAACTTGAGGGCTTTTGGAGTAATGTTGTCGATCAATGCATGTAAGCTTGGCAGTTGGTGTAGTTCAATGAAATGCTCCATCTGAAATATCCATGTTATAGGATCTTTACCATCAAACTTCATCATATTGATCTTGGGAATTAAGTAGTTCCTTGTTGCCGAGTGGAACCCTTGATGATGTGGATTTGGTGGTGATGAATAATCATGATTTTAGGGCTCAATATTTATTTCCTCCATACTTATATGATTTCCTTGTGTCTTGGTATCTCCTTAAGAGAATATATCATCTAGGGTACGTAACAACATGGTTGTCATGGAATTTTTCAATTATTCAATCTTTGTATCCATTTTCTTTTCCATCTTATTTTCCACTTGTTCCATTTGTACCTTATTTTCATCCACCTTCTTCTCCAACTTTCCCATTTGGTTAAAAATCTCTTCTCTTTATTCTTCAATTATGGTTGAGTTCTCTGGAGGTTTACTTAGTGAAGTAAATTTTTTATCTTTCTTTGGAGGCATGGGAAAAATTTAATGACTCCTAAGGACAAGGGAGTGTCAGGTGTTATAGCTCTCTGATATACATTCTAGGTCCAACAATAATAGTTGGCCCAGTATCTCAGGGAACTAACTAAGGAGGCTCAACCATGCCCTTAAACGTACTACCCGACTACTTAGGTACTAGAGAGTCGTCTCCCCGAGTGTTGTTCTCGGTGTACTATAGAAACAAGACAGTCAAATAGCTTATCTAAGGTTGGTTTCAGGTATACCTGGGGTACTTCCTATATACAAAAAGGTACATGGAAGTGAGATTCCATCTACATGTATTGTCTAATGTGGTACTACTTGAAGGGATACCACCAGCAGCTGCAGGGGTTTCCAACCAGGTGAAACAATGTGTTTCCAACCACATGAAACCATGTGTATTTCATGTGTGTATTCTTCCCCAACTGCAACTTTACCCACTTAACAACAAATTATGTGTTATTTAAAGATTTCAGAACATGTCTCTAAATTTATTTATTTTTAAATGAGCTTGCTAACCATGGAAAAAGCTCTTAAAATCACTAGAAAATAACTTGTGCGAAAACCCTAACTTCCACAAGAAATATATCGTAAAATGTAAAGAGTAAAAATCTGAAAATTTTTCCACGTGTACTTCACTATGTCAACTTAGGATTCTGAAAAATTTCAGAGTCTGAAGCTTCACTAAAAAAAATTATAACGAGAATGCCAAGATAACTGATTTCAGAATTAGTCACAAACCTTGTCTTCCATGGACTATATCTCTGAAATAATAGTGAACCAAAACATGAAATTTTGATCACCTATACTATGAAATTTCTCCTTAGTCTCCAAAAAAATTCACTATCTTAAACTTCCTAGAAAAAAATTTAAAGCAAAAATTCCAAGGTGACTTGCTTAAAACCGATTTCGGGATGAGTCACAAACCCTATCTTCCATAGGTTATATCTCTGAAAGTATAACTAACCAAAACATGAAATTTTCACCAGACATACTATGATATATCTCCTGAGTAGCCTCCAAATTTCGCTATCTAAAGCATCATAGAAAAAATTATAGTGAAAATGCCACGATGACTCGCTTAGAGTAGCAAAACCCTAGGATCTATGCTCTGAAGCCAAATGTTATGAACCAAGTGCCTTGAAAATAATAAAAATACAATGAATACATTCCACTTCAAGGGGGGGACATCCTTTTACAATATATGTAATTCACAAGACAATATATGATGATCCTAAGACTGGGTCTCATTGGTATATATAGGAGACAAAGAGTACAATTATAATGAAAGGGTACATTGAAAGGTTCTAGCTGGCCTATTAATATAACACTATAAATGTGATAACTCAATATATAGGGCTTAATAAGGGATTTTATGCTTAACATAGGGATTTTTCTAGGGATTAACATAGTTTCCTGGTAATCATCCTCCACAATAATTTGGCTCCCATGGCCACATTCATAATTGTCGAATCCTTGATACCAAGTCCTCCCCTAGAATTCTCACAGTCTTCCAATTAATAAGATGGAATTTTTTAGAATTGGTTGCCTCCCTTACCATAGTAATTTTCTAATATTCATCAATATTTGGTTCATGATAGAAGAAGAGGCCAAAAGAGCTAAGCATTGATATAGAGGCAAGTCATTGAGGACATAATTTATAAGAACCATACACCCAGCAGGGTTAAGCCACTAAGTGCCCAATTGTTTAAATTTAACTCGGAGTTTATACATAATACTATGCCAATTCTAAGAGGAGGAGCTTCTTAAAGATAGATCAATCCCAAGATATCGAAAGAAAGACCAATTTTCTACCATCAGGAATTGAAAAAATCTAGAAATTGTGTGCAATACCTGTAGGATAGCATTCCACCCAAAAATCTAACATTTTATGTAATTAATGACTCCAACATATGCATCCAAAATAGAAACCAAAATATTTTTAAACCTTGAAGCTATAATCAAAGACACACCATCAAGCAAAAGAGTGTCATCTTCAAATTGAGAGTGGTTAATTCCTTTGATTCCTCCGACAATCTGTATCATCGATAAGTTTCTAGCAACCCTTTCTGATTCAAGCTTCCCACTAAGTGATTGAACCAAAATTATGAACAATAGGGGGGATAGAGGATATTCTTGTCTCAATCCCTTGCTACTTTGAAAGAAGGTTGTAGGTCATCCATTGACAAGTGGTGAGATCCAGGGCGAGTTGATACAATATGCTACCCAATGTATAAGGTTGGAGCCGAAGCCAAACTTACTCAACACCTTGAAGAGAAATGAGTGTCTGACTCGATCAAAAGAATTTTCCATATCCAATTTTATTATAATTCCTTTGTCCCTTGTAGTTAGATTGGAGTGAATAGATTTGTGAACTAAAACAATGTTGTTGGTGATCTACCTATTAGGAATGAATCCACCTTGGTTAGTAGAAATAAGCTTGAGCATATGTTTTTTCAATCGAACCCACTTGCAAGAACGATGAGCATATTGAAGCATTCTTTTTAATTCATATTTTATTAGATCCCAAAAGAATCTAAAAAATAATATGGAGAACTCAGCTGGCCAAGGGACTTTATCTGGCTCTAGGATCGAAATTGCAATCTTGATTTCATCTTCTTCAATTGGGCACACCAAATCTTTGTTTTCTTCATTGGTGATTATTTGCAAAATGGACCTTAGCATATATTTGACATTTATGGGAACTATGTCAGATTGTTTCATGTATAGTGAACTGTAATTCTACTTAGACACCTCCTTTAAAGATTCAAATTCAGTGATTTTGGAACCGTCTCCTGAAAAATCCTCCCTCGCATTATTTATAGAGCGCCTCACCTTATCCTGCTTGTGAAATAAAATGGTGTTGCAGTCACCCTCTTTAAGAAAAATGATTCAATATTTAAGGCACTGATGTTCTTCTTCAAGCCTCATAACCCAATGGAATTGTTTCTTAAGGGAGGCTTCTTCTTCTTGAAGTTATTTATCGATCTATTTTGCTTCGATTTTTGTTTGCATTTATAGGAGCTTGGATTTGATTCTCTCTTTTTCAATGGTGGGCGAAGAATAACATTCATTGGCCAAGTCTTTAAGATATTTTTTAACAAGTTTGAGCTTTTGCTCCAAAATATACTCCGGGGTATTGTAAATCCAAGTGTTCCAAGTTTGATAGACTCGATCAATGGCTTCCTAAGAATTTAACCAAAGTGGATTAAACTTGAAAGGTAAGGGGCATGTTATCCCCAACTCCTAGGTATAACTAAGGAGATGATGTCTCGAGGCCCTCAGGTTGCAGACATGGAGTACTGAGAGACAACTTGACCAATAGTGTCCACTTTCACATACAGAGACCCACCTCACCACCACAACTCCAAGTTCATTACAATGGTATCCACCACATCATCTACCCCCCAAAAGACATTGGATTTTCCTCCATGAGGTACAAGTCAAGTATTATGGCCAATGTCATTTAAATATTTGAGGCATTTGAGTTTGTTGCATCTATTACTGTGTTTGATTATGTGACATTTGCTTGGACATTATGCTCTTTTCCATGTTTCACTTTGGTGGTTGACATTGCACCCTAGTAAGTGGGTCACACTTAGGGACATGTTTTCTACTGGGAGGTCCTTTTGATGAGTCATTATGCCATTCTCGACCACACTTTTCACCTTCCACACTTCATCCCCTCATCTCCTCACCTTTTTGGATTTTCGATTGTATTGACCCAATAAGGGGTTGTCACTCATTTCATGGCAAGAAGGGGTTGAAGGCCTAGAGGCTTCTAGTTGGAAAAAGATAAAATCCAAACCATTAACCTTCTAGATTCTCGCCCAGGGATCCCGAGGACAATGAATTGTCTCACATAAGAAAATAATGGGATGAATGAAAATTAAATATAACAAAATGCCAACCAGGGTGGAGCATGTGTGCGCACTATTTTTATTGCTTAGGTAGAATCCCCACACATGTTTTCAACTTGGGAAAACATAATCAGGATGATATTAAGTCATCCCTTGATGTACACCATTTCGAGGATGAAGATTTGTTCTATGAGGATTTTTCAGCCATTGTGTTCAGATTTTGACATACACCAGGTCATGGCCAGCTCGGGGCACTCTAAGGTCCACACTACCAAACATGAGTACTTTAATATTGAGACTTTTGGTGGGCATTAGCAAATAAAGAAGCGATGTTTCCTAAGTTCGAGGGAGGAGTTTTTCTCTAGACATGAGGTTGTGCCTTACCCCATTTCCTCTTGTTTGCGAAATCAATAGGTTTTCTTGGGATCCTTTACCTTCTCTCATCATTTAGGAGGCAGTGACATTTCAAGCGAAGATGAAGAACAAGCCCTTGCATATGAAGAGAATATTGAATAAAACCCTATTGATTTGTTGACACTGGATCTTGCTGAAATGTGTCATAGATTACATTCCTTATGTCCCATGATTGTAGATAAATATGTTTTTAGTGATGAAGAAGACTTCCACGAAACACATCATGATGAAGATCCACTTAAAGTTTCCCTGACTTTTGTTCTTGCCACACTCGAAGACAAGGAGATGGTCAATTTCAGTCATGTAGATGAGCCATCATCTGCATACGATAGTCTCATTCATAGATGGATTGATCAGGATTGTGGATGTTCTTTCCAACAAGATTTCGTCCCTCCCACCCATATCCATGAGCTTCATTTTGTTTCATGATTATATGTCTATTTATGCTCATGATTACTATGTGCTTGACGTATCTTTGTTTTATTACATGATTAAGCACGGGAGGAGATACCTTGATAAGATGGTCAGTTGGTTGAATTGCTTACACAACTTCACTTAACATTTCAGGACCTAATCTTCAAGAACCCGGGTAAGTAGGTAGGTCATTTTCATTTCCTACATTTGCATGTTGATTGCTCATGATAGTTTCGTTGCATTTCAAATTTCATCCTTCTCTACTTGCATTTGATTTCATGTTTAGCTTAGACTTATGAAAAAATGCTAAAATTTTCTTTTCCGGATTAGCTTTCATTTTTTTATTTTGATATATTTGGACGAAGCGTGATAGAACCACCCTATATTTTATAGTGTTATGTTTCAGTGTAGGCACAGGTTCACCAAAATATGTTGCATTTCTCATGCACTCTACGACAAGCACATGTCCCCAAGTAGGAGCCAAATGTTATCCCCAACTCCTAGGGATAACTAAGGAGATGATGTCTCGAGGCCCTCGGGTTGGAGACATGGAGTACCGAGAGACAACTTGACCAACAATGTCCAATTGCACAGACAAAGACCTACCTCACCACCACAGCTCAAGTTTGCCATGACGGTATCCACCACATTAGCAGGCCCACATAAGACATTGGGTGTTGCTCCATGAGGTACAACTCAAGTATTATGGTCAGTGCCATTTCAAAATTTGAGGCATTTGAGTTTGTTGCATCTATTACTTCTTTTGATTATGTGACATTTGCTTCGACATTATGCTATTTTCCTTGTTTCACTTTCGTGGTTGACATTGCACCCTAGTAAGTGGGTCACCCTTAGGGATAGGTTTGCTACTGGGAGGTCCTTTTGACGCTTCATCGTGCCATTCCTTACCATACTTGTCACCTTCCACACTTCAGCCCCTCATATACTCACCTTTTGGGATTTTCAGGTGTACTGACCCAAGAAGGGGTTGTCCCTCATTTCATGGGAAGAAGGGGTTAAAGTCCCAAAGGCTTGTAGCTGGAAAAAGATAAAATCAAAACCATTAACCTTCTACATGCTCGCCCAATGATCCCAAGGACAATGAAATGTCTCTCATAAGAAACTAATGGGACTCATGAAAAATAAATATAACAAAATTCCAACTAGGGTGGAGCATGTGTGGGCATTTTTTTTATATCTTAGATAGAATCCCCACACATGTTTTCAACTTGTGGAAGCATGATGTTACCAGGGTAGAGTCAAGTCAGGCTCAATTTTCATGCTTAGGTAGAAGCCCCACCTTGGCTTCAACCTGGAAGCATCCTAAAAGAATAAAAGGAAACAAATGGGCTTGGAAAAAGGTTGCATTGAAAACGAAGGTGCAACACACCCTCTACAAAGGCACCCACAAGTGAGACACTACAACCCCTTGTATGTCATGAACCCCATGCCCAAAAATATTCCTCCCATCTATGACACCTCATCCACATGACTTAGAAGGTGGTCCCATTTGGAAACACCCCTAAACTTGAGGTACGATTCACCCAATAGGTCATTTTTTACACCCTCCCATACTTAAACCTGGAAAATTGCATATGGTCTTTGAGCAATGGTTTATTTTGATGATTTGTTTTGGATGTACATGCTTATATGGCTCTTTTATTGATTTTATTTACTCGTCATGATGCATTTGACTTGATATCCTTGGAGGGCGTATCCATTTGTCTTTGCAGGACCGAGTTGGTGGATAGTTTTGGAGGAACAATCCTAGATTGGAATTCCATGGGGCTTGAATCCCACAAGTTGGATACCAGGGAACACATGCCAGATGATGAAAACATGCCTTTGGAGGCCTAGAAGACATAATGGAGGACCTAACCTATCCCCTACCACCCAACTGATTTTCCTAAGAAGGAAAAAATGTCACCCTTGAGGGCTTTACGTCATGATAGGGAGATGGTTTGGTGGTGGTTGAGGACACTTCGTATGTTTTAAAGGAAGGAGGCCATGGATCGTGGAGAAGAGGCTTGGATTGAAGACAATTGTCCTTTGCAGGCCTAGCTCACCTATCTCCTACTCCAACAACTTGAAAAGGTGTCAAAACATCAACCTAGGAGGGTGATTTCTTACTTTAGGGTTTACTTTATGTGCAAAACATGAATTAAAAAGTATTATTTTATGTAAAGGGGCAAAATAAGGGTTGTTGTCCACTTATTTTGTGGTTTACCCTAACCTTGTGGACAAACTATGTTTAGAACATTTTGAATAAATAGAGATCATTAGTATCTCATTTGGATCATAGCTCTCCCATGTGGAGAAGGTTACTTGGCTGAAATTTTTGCCCTACTTGGGAAAATTCATTCTCTCTCTCTCTATTGTGATATGTTTTATCTCTTGTCTTATGGAAGGAAGTGGTGCCCTACTCTTGGAGGCTCTTTCTCTTTGTTTTGGTGATGAAAATTGCTTGATAGCTAGGGTTTTGTCTTGGCATTTCTTGGAATTTGTAAGGAAAATCTGCACTTTGTTAGGTTTCTTTCTTGTTCCATGATTTTTATTGGCTAGATCCTTGGAGGAGTGTAAGGATTTAACCTCCGCCCATTTATATCATTAGTTTTTATTGAAAGGGTTATTGCAAAGGTTGTTAGGAGGAGTAAAAGGATTTACACCTTCCTAGACTTTATCTTTTTAGGGTTGCTATCTCAAGGGAGTAAAAGGGCTTATACCTCTTGATATTTAGTAGTCCTAACCTAATACAAGAAGACTCCACAACCCATTTGGAAAGACACTAATCTTTTATTGCATTGGAGAAATAAATTTCTTACATTGAAATAAATTATTTTCCTTAATCACTTGCTTGAGCCACTAGGGTGTTTTGATTGGTCAAGAATAAGTTGTTTTTGCTACAAACTTATGCAACAACCATTAGGGCTGCTGCAAACTCTCATTTTGAAGCTTAATTTCTCACTCTTTTACCGTTGGAAATAATTGGAAAGTTGTTATTGTTAATCTACTTGATGTTGTCTACTGTTGGGAAATTTGATGGCTAATTCCTTGGGGTAAAAGTTACTATTGTATCAAATCTTTGCTACAGCCATTTGGCTGCTCTGAAAAATCTCTGAAAACATATTTTTTCATCCCTAATTTGCCATCAAAGCTTGTGCTAAGGTACTGGGAATTAGTCTACATGTTTAGTGCTTCATTGCCCAATAAATACTTGATGATTTTGATGGTTATTTCTGAAGTAAGTAATTTATTTTCTTGCTGATATATATAATTGTTGACTGCTTCAAATTTGGAAAACATGCTTAAATTTCTCTTCCACCTAACATATAGCTCATACAATTGGATTTTCTTGTGTCTCGGGGAGGTACAAACACTTTCTGCAAATACTCAAATACCTGGAAACCTTAAACCACTTCTGAGACGTGTCATTAAATCCATCCTTCACTTAAAAATTTGACCTATATGGGCATCCATTCATAAATACCACTTTTTGTCTCATTTCCCCCTAGGGTCAGTCGAGATTCCCCCCTTGAGGTGATCACTTCACCTCTAAAGTGATGGTAATACCTATATGAGGTGACATTGGGTAGGTGTTCTCTTAGTTGTCGCCATATTGTGGTTTGGGTCGGGATTTTCCCAACCTACAACTTGTGAGATAACATTTTTGCATTGTTGTCGGGGAGGATTTTGAATCCTCTTCCAAACCCTAATGACACTTTGGCAAGCTATCCCAAATCCTTCCCTTAGCTTTCCTAGTGACTCCACTTGAAGGAAGTTCCCCTTCCACCCTTGATGAGCCCTTCTTGAGGCTCATCTGGTGACTCCACCTTCCAAGAACCCACCTTTCCTTGTTTCCCCTTTTCAATCCTTTGATGAGTCTCAAGTTCATCTGGAGACTCCACTCAGGTATTACCCTAAGTAATGGAACCATGGCCTCACGAGACTTACCATGGCATTTCCATAGAGTATATCATTATTTGGATATTCATAATATCCCTAGATATCCAAATTGTTCCTCCTCGGAGTGGAGGGAAAGTTGCACTAAATTTAATGGTGATCTAGCTCTAGCAGTCATGCATGTCGTCAATTATATGAAGTATACCTCAAGCTTAAATGTGCTACATGAATATGTGCTGATGAAAACTTTTGTATCTTAACTAGAATAAAGTCAAAGAAGTTGACTTGCACACTCATGTAAGCCGAAGATTATCCCATCTTCTACAAATCTCATTGAAGAAATTCTCAGGCATTATCGGCCAGCTACCCAGAATTTGCAACATGATTTCTAAGAGCTCAAAGACGCTCTTTGCAGAGAAGGTTTTCCTATAGATGAGGATGAAGAAAAGATTGAATAATATCATGTTATCCCCATTTTTTGGATAACTAAGGAGATTATGTCTCGAGGCCCTCAGGTTGCAAATATGGAGAGCCGAGAGACTACATGACCAGAAGTACCCTTTTGCACAGTTGGAAATCCCTCTCACCACCACAGATGGTCACAGATTTCCAGATGGCATCCACCACAGATGGTCACAGATTTCTAGATGGCATCCACCACAGATGGTCACAGATTTCCAGATGGCATCCACCACCTCAATTGTCTTATGTAAGGCAGTGGGACTTACTCCATGAGGTACAAGTCAATATTATGGTGAGCATCATTTCAATATTTAAGCCAATTGTGTATGTTGTATCTTAGATTGCTCTTGATTTCATGATATATGCTTGGAAATTATGCCATTTGCACTGCTTCACCTTGGTGGCTGACATTGTGCCCTAGTAAGTGGTTTTCCTTGGGGATGGGTTTACTACTAGGAACTCCCTTAAAGAGCCATTGTACCATTCCCAACCATACTTACCACTTTCCATCATTATTCCCCTCCATTTCCTTATCTCTTGGGATTTTACGGTGTATTGACCCAAGAAGGGGTTGTCCCTCATTCTATTGGAAGAAGGGGTTGAAGGCCCAGAGGGATTGATGTTGGGTAAAAGATAAAATCCTTATGTGAACCTTCCAGATGCTTCGCCCATGGATCACCCAAGAAATCAATGAAACACTTATATTTGAGTAAAGGGGACCCAAAATATAATAAAGAATGCTTAAAAGGATAGTTGAAGGATGAGAGGTCTCATCACAAGTCGACCTATCAAGTCCATGAATATCTAGTGGTATGACATTGCCATAATCTGGTCACCATGCCAGGGAAATGGCTCTTAGTTGCATGGTTGAAACAAAGGGGGTCTCATCATGATCCAACCTTCTCATTTACACTAGGTGTTTGTGGGTGACATTTCCATTACTAGGTCACCACTCCAAGGTAGTGACCTTCAACCTCTCCTTTAAATCATGAAAGATTAAAAATGGCAATTAATGGGATTGGAAAAAGTGCATTACAGATGAAGGTACCACACAACCTCTACAAAGTCACCCATGAATGAGACACTATGACCCCTATGCCCATTGAGTCTTGACCCCAACCACTTCACCCACTTTACATGGCTCAGAGACGAATACTTTGGAAAGTCTCCTTGACCTAGGGCAAGATCTACTCGTTAGGACACCTCGTCAACCCTCCCATATTCAAGCTTGACAAGTCGCATAGTGTCCTTGAGAAATTAATTGTTTGATATAGTTATATTTGATGTGTATGCTTAGGTGGCTCATTTATTGATTGGATTCGTTTATCATTATGTTATGACTTGAGATCCTTGGAGGGCATGCTCATTTTTCTTTGTAGGACCTAATTGGTGGAAAGTTTTGGGAGAATAAGCCTAGCTTGGGATTCCACGAGGCTACAAGCCCATAGGTTGGATGCCAAGGTTCCACATGCCAGATCATGGAGATGAAATATTGAAGGCCTAGAGGACAGATGGATAGACCTTGCCCATGCTTCACTTGCCAAACGGTTTGCCTAGGGTAGGCAAAACGTCACCTCCTAGGGCATGGCGTCACTTTTGGGGGCTAGGGTTTGGTGGTGATGTAGTCACTCATTGACACATGGACGTTTTGAGGAGGAGGAGGTATTCACCATGAAGATATTTCCCAGATGTTTGACATGTGGCCTTTGGAGGCCTATCAATGCTTCTCCAACACCAATGACTTCTTCTAGGTGGAAAAACATCCCCTAAAAGGGAGACATCCATGTAAATTAGGGTTTTACTTGTGCAAAAGTGAAATTTTAAATGAATTGTTTAATATTACTTTGTTAAAGGGGGCAATATTAGGGTTGTTTACCCCTAGTCTTGTGGTTTACCCCTTAATTTATGGACAAGTCACCTTAGTGACATTTTGTATAAATAAGAGATCATAAGATCTCATTTGAACATAACTCTCCCTCTTGTGAGAGGACTTGGATCTGAAATTTTCACTACACTTTGCTATATTTTTCTCTTCTACACTTGTTTATGGGTATGTCTTGTGAATGGTTGATGGAGGAGTGAGGTGATAGCCTTGGATGAATGCTTTCTAGATTTTATGGTGGATTATCTTAGCATCTTTCTTGATTTTGGTATGGTCTTTTACTCTTATGCTATCATTTTTTCAAGTCAAGGATTGTTGTTCTAGGAGCTAAGTGGGAAGTAAGAGTTTTTACACCCCCACTCTAGTCTCCATCATTTATTGCTTAAATTTAATTGATGTTGCAAGGTTTTTTTTTAGGAAGGAAGAGGATTTGCACCCCTCACTCTCAAACCCTAACTAGAGATAATTTCCTTGGGAAGTAAGAGGATTTACACCCCAAAGGAAGTAGCATCTCTAGTTCAATTATTTGACTCTATTAACCCAATAGTAAAGGCACTAGCCATATATTTTTTGCATTGGAGATATAAAATCATTGCCTTGGGAGACATGCATTTTCGTCTTTTGAAAGATCTCTTGCTTGAAGTTGGTTTGCAACATTGAGAGGAGTCTTCCCCTACTAGGGCGTCCCCTCTCTCCCACTACTTTACTTGATGTTACAAACCCTAACCTACAACCATTAGGGTTGATCTAGCCTAGATAGAAAACTAATCCTAACTCCAAAACTAACCCTAGACTAACTCTTTAATTTTTCTCATTTACTCTACTAACTAGGGTGCATATTTTGGGCTAATTGTTGGCATATTTTGATGGTGTAATTTTCTGATATAAGTGACTGAAAGCTATATCCATAAGGCTGCAATTTTTTGCAGAAAATACATGTTTACAATAGCCATATTCTCTTACCTCGTAAGTGTCATTTTTTAGCCCATATTTATTGCTAATATTGATGTTGATTTGCTTAACTAGTTTAGATCTTTATATGTTGATTTAGATGCTTTATTTTCTGATATAAACTGTTATATATTGCTGAAAATTAGGGACAACAATCTTAAATTGTTGATCCATATTGACATATATAATTGCAAGTTGGATTTTTTTGTGTCTCGGGCAGGTACAATCATCCAGAGAATTACTATACCTTTGGGGCAACAATCACTTGACTTACAAGAAATCTCTTCGCACATTTCACTCCATTTATATTTGACCTCTAGGGGCTCCACTTCCATATCCATTCATCTACATCTCATTCCCCCTAGGGTCACCAGGATCACCTCCCTAGAGTGACCCAGTTCAGAGATGGATCGATCAAGCTTGTGGACGTTCTTTCCGGTAGGGTTTCCTCCCTCCCACCCATCTCCATGAGATTCATTTTATGATCGATTATATGTCTATTTATGCTCATGATTATTATGTACTTGACTTATCTTTGTTTTATTACATGATTAAGCACATGAGGAGATACCTTGATAAGATGGTCAGCTGGTTGCACTGGTTACACGACTTCACTTAACGTTTCAGGACCTAATCTTCATGGTCCCAGGTAAGTAGGTAGGTCATTTTGATTTCTTGCATTTTCATTTTGATTGCTCATGATAGTTTAGCTGCATTTCATATTTCATTTTTCTCTACTCGCATTTGATTTCATGTTTAGCTTGGACTTATGAAAAAATTCTAAAATTCTATTTTCCACATTAGCTTTCATTTTTTTATTTTCATATTTATGAATGAAGGGTGATAGAACCACCCTAGATTTTACAATGTTATGTTTCTGTGTAGGCACGGGTCCACCAGGAGATGTTCCAGTTCTCATTCACTCTACGACGAACACATGTCCCCCAATAGGAGCCAGATGTTATCCCCAACTCCTATGGATAACTAAGGAGATAATGTCTCGAGGCCCTCAGGTTGTAGACAAGGAGTATTGAGAGAAACCTGGACCAGCAGTGTCCACTTGTAGAGACAAAGACCCACCTCACCACCACAACTCCAGGTTCATCACGAAGGTATCCACCACATCACCTTTCCCTCAGAATACATTAGGTCTTGCTCCATGAGGTACAAGACAATCATTATGTTCAATGTAATTTCAATATTTCTTAGGTAGAATCCCCACATTGGCTTCAACCTGGAAAGATCCTAAGAGAATAAAAGGGAACAAATGGGCTTGGAAAAAGGTTGCATTGAAAATGAAGGTGCAACACACCCTCTAAATTAAGGTGACTTGTCCATAAATTAAGGGGTAAATCAAAACACTAGGGGTCAACAACCCTAATCTTTCCCCATTTAACAAAGTAATATTAAACAATTCATTTAAAATTTCACTTTTGCACAAGTAAAACCCTAATTTACATGGACGTCTCCCCTTTAGGGGACATTTTTCCACTTGAAGAAGTCTTTGGTGTTGGAGAACCATGGGTAGGCATCCAAAGGCCACATGTCAACCATCTAAACAATCTCCTCATGGTGAAGACCTTCTTCTCCTAAAAACTTCCATGTCTCGATGAGCGGCTAAATCACCACCAAGCCCTAACCCCCTAGATGACATCATGCTAAAAAAGGAGACGTTTTTCCTCTCCTAGGAAAAACGTTTGGCATGTGGGGGATAGGATACATCGTCCAAGTCATATTCAAGGCCTTTCAAGTTTGATCTTCTTTATTGGGCATGTGGGCCCTTGGCATCCAACTTGTGGGATTGCAACCCCATTGAAGCCCAAGTTAGGCTTGTTCTCCCAAAATTGTCCACCAACTAGGTCTTGCAAAGACAAATGAGCACGCCCTCCAAGGATTTCAAGTCATCACATCATTATAAGTGAATATAATCAATAAATGAGCCACCTAAGCATGTTCATCGAAGATCATTATATCAACCAATTAATTTCTCAAAGACACTATGCGACTTTTCAAGCTTGAATATGGGAGGGTTGACGAGGTGTCCTATTGGGTAGATATTTCCCTAGATCAAGGGGAGTTTCCAAGAGATCCCTCTCAAAGCCATGTAAAGTGGATGAGGTGGTTGGGGTCAAGACTCAATGGGCATAGGGCTCATGACATACAAGGGGTCGTAGTGTCTCATTCATGGGTGCCTTTGTAGAGGGTGTGTGGTACCTTTGTCCGCAATGCACGTTTTCGAACCCCATTAATTTCCATTATTTTATTCTTTCATAATTTTAAGGAGAGGTTGAAGGTCGTTGCCCTGGAATGGTCAACAGATAATGGCAATTGCACCTACAAACACCTAGTGGAAATGAGAAGGCTAGCTCGCGATGAGACCTCCTTTCTCTCAACCATGCAACTAAGAGCCATTACCCTGGTTTGGTGACCAGATGATGGCAATGCCATAACACTAGATATTTGCGGACATGATAGGTTGGCTCGTGATGAGACCTATTATCCTTCAACTAACCTTTTAATCATTATTTATTATATTGTGGGTCCCCTTTACTCAAAGATAAGCATTTCACTACTTTCTTGGGTGATCCCTGGGTGAAGGATATAGAAGATTCATATAAGGATTTTATTTGTTACCCATCATCAACCCCTTCTTCCCATAGAATGAGGGACAACCCCTTCTTGGGTCAATACACCCTAAAATCTAAAGAGATAAGGAAATGGATGGGAATAATGATGCAAAGTGGTAAGTATGGTCAGGAACGATACAATGGCTCTTTAAGGGAGATCCTAGTAGCAAACCCATCCCTAAGGAAGATCACTTACTAGGGTACAATTTCAACCACCAAGGTGAAGCAGGGAAAAAGGCATAATGTCCAAGCATATATCATGAAATCCATAACAATCTTAGATACAACATACTCAATTGGCTTAAATATTGAAATGATTCTCACCATAATATTGACTTGTACCTCATGAATCAAGGCCCACTGCCTTCCGGAAGCCAGTTGATGTGGTGGATGCCATCTGGAAATCTGCGACCATCTGTGGTGGTGAGAGGGGTTTCCAACTATGCGAAAGGGTACTGTTGTTCATGTAGTCTCTCAACACTCCATATCTTCAACTTGAGGGTCTCAAGACATAGTCTCCTTAGTTATCCACAAAATGGGGATAACAACACCCACAAGTGAGACACTGCAACCCCTTGTATGTCATGAACCCCATGCCCAAAAATCTCCCCCCCATCCATGACATATCGTCCACATGACTTAGAAGGAGGTCCCCTCAAGAAACACCCCTAAACTTGAGGTACAATTCACCCAATAGATTGTTTTGTCAACCCTCCCATACCTAATATTGGAAAATTGCATAGGGTCTTTGGGCATTGGTTTATTTTGATGAGGTGGTTTGGATGTACATGCTTAGTGATCCGGATTTATGAGGGGAGCGAAAGGAATAACATACTGAATATAATAACACAGAGATAGGAACAACCACAACATATATCTAGTGAACAATAACTTCTATTAAATAAATAAAATAGGTTGAAATTGTAAAAATGCAGAACTGGAAACAACTTGCTCGAATGGTGATAGTTATCACTGAGAAGCGATGTGGCTTGCTACGTGCATCCGTCTGAGCAGAATGATTACAATGAGGCTCTAGAGGCCTTTTTAACATTACTCATGAATGCCAAAACCCTAGACATCCAAAAAACTAACCTTAAGATATGAAACACCAAAATTTATGTGGGCACTTATGGGTAAGTTGGTACCTCAACTTCCCAGGGTCGTAACTTTTGCATACGACCTTTGTGTTAGGTGCGTGATAGCCCATTGGAAATGTCTTTTCAAGAACTACACATTATGCTGCCAAACTATGACTTAATCTACAGTTTGACTATGGCACGCCAAAAAAACACTGTTAAGGGCCCCAAAACGACCCTAGAATTACAAAAAGATGTGCTGACATGAAAACTTCCAAAATAAGCTAGTTGGATTAGGTGGGCGGCCACCAATATCCACCTGGAAATTGTGTAGGGATTCAGATAGCCCCGAAAGTGTAGATCTCACAATTACAAAGGATTACATAAGAACGTGTTGAACTAAAAACTGAAAAGAAGAGCCATTTGGAATAGGTGGGTGGACACCAATATCCACCTAGATTAGTCCTCCTCCGTTAGGAAGCAATGTTCTTCAATTAATTGAGTTCCCCCATTAGGTGAGGAAAATTTTGTTGAACTTGTCTCCGAGTGATCCACTTGCCTTGGTGTAGGATTTTCCCTACCTTGACAACTCGATAAAGATGGATCCTCTGTTGGCGAATTCCCTTGACTTGTGTGTCAACTATCTCATCAGTGGATGCTTGTTCCATGCAGTTAGGGTTGAGCTCTGTTGGTGTCAATTGTTCTACAATATCTAAGGTGTCTAGTAATGGTGGAAAAAATGGTCGAAGGAGGTCCACATTGAACACTGGGTGCAAGCCATCCAAGGAAGGGTGTGTTGAGCACTCAACACACCCTAAAATAGTTTTTGTGAAATTTCTTTCTTTTTGGGTAGCACATATCATTTTTTGAATCAAATTCAGTATTGTGGTATGGATGAATTTATATTTTTTTATTGAGTCTTGTTATCGGTTATTATTTTTAGCTTGAATTTATTGATGAATTGATCTTTTTTAGTAACATGTCATGAAAGGCCTAAAATGTACATGGCTTAAAAAATTTCAACGGTCATTGATTGACAATTTCTGGTCTATAATACAGTTCGTTAACATAGCCAATACGTTTTTGGCATCGGCGAAATCCCAGATATAAATCACAAATGCAGACAACCATAACAAATCGTCGATCGTTGATACAGTTTTGACATCAACGAACTATGAGGGTCGAAACCACAAAACATTGACCGACAAAAATCGTTGATCATCGACCATCAATACATCGTCGACATCGACAGGATAAGACATTGTAGCCAGGGATGTATGTTTAAAGAAAGTCATTGATGTCGAAAAATTGTTATCACAAAGAGGTCAAAGTAAATAAGCCACGTATCTTTGTCATGTAAATAGTCTGTATGACTCACTCTCTTCCATTCGTCGTCTTTTGAGGTTCCCCTGTGTAATATATGTACTTCCATGTCATCATTTCCACGTCAGCATTGTATGACGGTTTTAATTGGCATCAGAACTTTTGCCTAAAGGTATCAACGAAACATGTGTAAGGAAAACTAAAGACATCGATTCACATATTTATTATCGATAGACTGATAGGTCACCAAACGTCGGGGTTTTTCATCGAACCTTTGTCATTCTACACCGGCAATCTTGGTCGATCTGTGTTGTCATTCCATTCAAAATACCTTGCTATTTTCTCGACGTCGATCATAATATATTCTTGTGAACCTGAAAATGCTTAGTAATTTCATGGGACACCCTTCGCCGAGGTAAGACAGATTTATGCATTCTGGTAGACAAATTAAATTTTTGCACAACCTACACCACAATCCCGTGCACCAGCCAATCGTTGGAATTTTAATTTGCTGATTAACTATGAAAACCTGCTCCTGCGTCGCCAATGTGCATTGCATTTAATCCTAGGCATGGTGCAGATTCTGTAATAGATTGCACATATCGCATTTACACTCCCGAATATGAGACTTGATGCGACAAGGTAAGTATTCTTTATGTTTAAATTTACAAGGTGATACCCAAACATGGTATTATGTTCACAAATCACTTACCTCCCGAAGCAGACGAAGAAGTGAGAGCAAGCATCGAGGAGGTTATAACCCACTCTCTAAATTTGATTACAAGTAAAACCAGGTTAATCTCTTGCGAGGAAGAGGTAAGCATTGTCTTTATCAGTTCTACACCTACGTTTGCGTAAATAACATTTGTCGTGATTGGCTGGTAGCTTACTATAATTTTTCTTGTTCTATAGGAAAATGCCTCCAAGAAAGCCAACGACCAGGCACTCACCTAGAACGCCCAAAAGGAAGGAAGTATAGGTCGACGAAGGGTATACACCGGGCACTGCCAGAGAACTAGATTTTGTCTCAAAGATAGAATCAATTATCCTCACATCCACCAAAAAGGAATTTGTCCAACCTCTGGCATTTGGTGACATAGAGACAAGCACTGGATCTAAAATGGTGCTCCCACAATGGGGAGACTTGTATAGCAACATCAGTCAAGAGGATTACCTAGAGTTCACACCCCACAACAACCCAGACGTCAGAATATTGGATGATCAAGTGTTCCCGAACATCAAGAGATCATATATGCACAGGGTGGCTTGTCAAACCCCAATTTTGCCTTGCATCGAGACTTTAGGATGGATGATTAACCATGCAAATACAGTGAAATGAACGATCAACAATGGGGAGGGTGAATGTGTTGGTGTTTTCCTTTTGGTTGAGGTATAAAAGTATTATAAACTCAGGGACCTAGAGGAGAGGTTAAACAAAGATTTTGTGGTTAAATTTTATGAGTATTATGACACCAACAGGTTCCTAGCCTCATGGTGGAGTGAAGACAAAAAATTCACAAACAGAAACATTGGTTGTTATAACATAATAAATCTGAGAGATCCCTACATGTATTTAATGGATTTGATTTGTCGATTATATGGAGAAAAGGATTGCTCAACATTTTCAAAAGCTTGGATGCCTTTGGCCTATACCATGGCAATTGTCGGGAGTAGTTTCAATTGGGGAGCCAATATCTCAAAGCAGCTGAGTATTAATCTCCTACATGCCCAGAGACCTAAAGAAGGAGAAGTTCCCATCTTCTACATGGCATCCTATTTGCTAGACTTAATCTGCGCAAGAAATCTTTTCGTAGGTATGAACTTAAGCTGGCATATTGTCGAATTGCATGTACATGTTTATTTCAATATATTATGGGAAAATAGGTACAAAAGATCATATGCCATGATATGTTATGGGTACATAGCCAGGATATATTTGACTATATTTAGAAAGGAATTCCAAAGGCTTTCAGCAGAAACAAAGAAGATGATAGCTAAAGTTCACCACTGGTACTTCAAAGAGACAAGCACCTATATCATGGTGTTTGGAGCTACTGGTGCACCCCACCTACTCCTCGTAAATGTCCTGGATCATCTCATATTGGGAGAGGTTTGTTACCAGACTATTTTACAAGGTTATAATGCTTCCCTAGTAAAGGATAATAAGAGAGTGTTCGTTCCCTATGGCTTTCATATAAGGTTTATATGGTCAAAGAGATTGCACAAGAGAAATAAGAATGGTTAAATCAACCACAAACCTCTTTTGTAAGCATGATCCAAAAGGTTTAGTTCCCCAGCATGTGTGGCAGGTATCCTCCTCTTGGTCGTATGCTCATGATAGTTTTGAAGATGAAATATTTACAGAGGGTTCCCAAGACTAGGAGGAAGTGCTCCATAGAAGGGTTAACCCAAACATGACCAAATTCAAAGCAATGTCTATGGAGGAGCAAGTTGAGACCATAGAGAAGACAACTCAAGAAGCCCTTAGGGTAAGAGAATAAAACAAAGCTGTAGAAGCAACAAAGGCACGAAGGAGGGGGATGTTGTTACTGGAAGAAGCCCAAAGAGCTATACAAAGGTTAGAATAAGATCCCCCACTTAACCCTTTGACAGAACCCTTGAGGATCACCCCAACCGACATGAGCAATTGTGGAGAAGAGCTAAATGGCTCATAAACAATTCCACCAGAGGAAACCATTGATCAAGAAAACCCCAGTCCTACGTCACCACAGGAAGGATCGTCAGTAACTACTATAGCTCAACAAAGGATAACAAGAGCATCAAGTGGTGTTGGACACATACCCATTCTGGAGAAAAGGCTATTTTTGGGAAGAGAAGCACAAAGGGAAGAAAGGACAGTTGGAAGGAAAAGCAGCATGTGCAAAGGAAGCATACGAGGCATGCATTCAAGGGAGACCTAATGACATTAGGGTTAGGGGTTTTGTAATGTATTGTAATTGTTGATAAGCCAAGAAAAGATATAGGTAGTACTTAAGAGGTCTAACAGGGATCGGGGACTGACAACATAGAGAGAAAAGGACAGAGGGAGATTCTGAAAGTTGTAAGGTTTGTATGAATGGTACTATTTTGTAAGCTAGTGATCTAGAGAGGGAGTGAGAAACTTGATCCTGAGTGTTAGATCACAGGATGAGGAGCCTAGTGCGATCTAGTCAGCCTCACGGGGATCAGAAAGACTGTTGATATTGTAAGATCCAAGACTGTAAACACGCGCGGTGTGAGATATTACTAAGACATAATAAGAATATTGAGAGCCAGATCTTTGTGGACATAGCGCAGGAGGGGGTGAACCATGGTAACACTTGTGTTGTGTGATTGAATGTATGCATCTCTATTGTTTTTTAATGTTGAACGCTAGATGAATGAAGGAAGCAACTATTTAGATCTGATACTCTACATGCATGAATAAAGAATGACTATTTTAATTAAGAGGTTAGACTAAATAAATAAAGATCACAAGGTACAACCATAGATCTCCACTGATTCCCTGGCTGCAAACACCTGAGTATTGTAGCCACTCATAGAGCTATCTTGGGTGAGACTGCGCAGTACTCCTCGTGTGCTGCGTTGCCTTCTGGTTTACTTGGGGGCAATAGTTTTAGAGGGATTTTTTTGGAAGATTGTTAAATCTGAACCTGGGTCAACCTATGACAGTAAGTTAATATTAGAGTAGATAATTGATAAATTAGATTAGATATCCAACAAATGGTTCTGTTTCCAGTTGTAATAGGATGGGATTGAGTGAATGAGATCTGTTGAAGAAGCATAAAAAGAATGCCAGATCTAACGACCATATGTTAAGAGAATGAGAACCTAAAAGGGGATGTTGAGACCATGGAACCCAACGAAAGCAGAGATAGAGAGATGGTTGAAAACAAAGGAGCTGGAGTTTGTGTAGAAATATAACATAAACCCAAAGTTAACACCGCACAAATACCTGGACAAGTACGTATTCATCGACTTGCATGAAGTATTTTTTTGTGATTTCTCGCATGTGTTGAAGGAGTGGATATTAAGTTTGAAAGACAACCATGCTACAAATCAGATTAGACAACTAGAGTGGAATCCTGTATAGATCACGCAGTTACAACAAGTTGACAACAAATTTACATGTGAAGTAGATTTTTGGTTAGACAACATTGTTGCAGAATTTATCACAGAATTCGATGAAGTCTTACAGTGCAACAGATCAAGATTTTTTGAAGGGACCTCGAGGTAGGTATATCAGATCACTATATACTTCCATTGAGATATTACTATATAACAAAGGTGTAATGACAATGGCCTCAGACAACTAAAATTCTCTGCATGCATGGGGGAAGGGGGGAAGCACTGACAGGAGAAGGAGAAATGGATGGAGAAATGGATAAAGGAAAGAAGGAGGAGGCCTAGGACCCAATCACGATGGAGGAATACTAGATCAAGCAGATCATGGCAATAGCTCAAAAAACACACAGTGGAGTACCCTACCAATATAAGATGAACACCAAAAAGAGAGCCATATCTGCGAGGGAAGGCTTGGAAAGTGATGAAGAAGAGGTAGAGGATCCCAGGTTGTGGAGAAAATTGATGAAATCCTATGCACGACATATGAAAGAAAGATGAGAGGTACAAGAGAAGGAATATAAGGCAACACTCCTATCCATATCAGTGTTAGTGTGGAACCCATAAACCCATGTGCGACTAATACACCAATAAGAACACCACCATTTAGACAACCAAATTTTGGGAAAAGGAAGACAGCAGGAAGTACATCTACACAAGGAACAACAACTGGGGAAGTTAGTTCAAGAAGCATTAGTCAAGTATCTACTTCGTGCGGAGGTGGTAGTTCAACATTCAGGATGGCAGGACATGATCCCACCATCAGGTTACCAAAATTCAAAGGAGAGGCATTGGAGGACCTTGAGAAGAACTTGTTCATTTGTGAAAAAATCTGGGAAGCAAAACAAATCACAGATGAGGACACTAAACTTGTGTAGTTATCCATCATGCTAAGAGATCGTGCATTGGATTAGTACATGAGATTAATTGCAAACAGTCCACCAAGGACCACCAAAATGATTGTAGATATCAAAAATCTATTGATAAATGAATTCCAGAAACCTAGCTCGAAGGATCAATACATGAATGAGATGATAGAGATTAGACAAAAACCAAGAGAATCTGTGTGGGATATTGACTAGAGATTCGAACGATTGAAGGGAAAGCTAAAGTATTTCATGAAAAATATGGAGCATAGGCATATGTTTGTCAATTCACTACTCCCACACTTGAAATACCCCTTGCGACAACATAAGTTTCAAACCCAGGCAGAGGCTCTCTAGGCAGCCCTACAACTGGAAGAGAATCAATACTAGAAGACAGATCCAGTCATAGAGGAGTCAAAGGAGGATATGAAGAACTTAACATTTCAGCTAAACCAAAACAGGGGTAAGGACAAAATAGATGTCATTTGGTGTACCACATGTAGGACAGAAGGACACCATAAGAATGAATAACCAACATTCGCGCAGTACATGGGAACATAACTACCAAACCCTTTGCCAACACGAGGACTATGGTGTGAAATCTGTAAGAAATAGAGGCATGATCCATATTATTGTCCGATGATGCAGAAATACCAAACAATCCCTAAGAATTCATATTGCAACTTTTGCAAGTCAGTAGGCCATGATGACAAAGATTGCAGGACCATGGACCTAATGAGGGAAAGAACATCAGTTGCTTACAGGGTGCAGGCAAAAGTGATGACCAAGAAAGTTGCACCATATTTTAACCAAGTACCAACCCCATATAACACTGTGAAACAACAATATAACATTGTGCAACTACAGTACAATACTATGCAACCACACTATAATCCCACGCAGTATAACCAGGTGCCCCAGTACAATTCACTACGAGGAGATCGAACTAGCTACAGAGGTGGAGGAAGAGGAAGAGGAGGCTTTGGAAGTGGCAAAGGATCAGTGGTATGCCACAACTATCAACAACCAGGACACTGTGTAAGAGAATGTCCACTTCCACCTGCAACATGTATTTATTGTCGTGCATCAGAGCATGACACAGAACATTGTCCCACACTATTGGGGAAGATCTAGGAAAAGAGAAATCAGAACAATCATAATGTTGAGTGGATTACGGCCAAAGCAAGGGATGATGAAAGAAATATCAACATAGTTACGCGTGGAGGAGCTAAGACATGAAACAACACAGTCAGACAAGATCCAACACAACACCAATGGGTGAAGAAGAATGTCAAACTGTAGAAGTAGTTTGATGCGCAAAATGAAAAGGAGATATTCAAGCAGGCCAGACAAGAATTCTTGAAGCCATACATTACATCGATATCAATTGTGCAACTTACCCAGGAAGTACCAATGTACAATATGCCTCCATCGTTGGATCACACTAATGAAGCACAACCCCTAGGACAAGTAAGTACAATTAAGGTTTTTCTGCAATCCTGTGTTAAACTACTAAATGATCCGTCATCTGTTAAAGTGTTACAAAATATGTTAGAAAGATGTAGCACAAACATAGAGGGAAAGCTAGAACAAAAAAAAGTTAATCATTTGCATACAAGGAGGAGAACAAGCAAAGAATTCAGACTGAATGTCAACATTGGAGATTTCAACATGGGAGATATTATACTTGATTTAGGATCCGAAGTAAATGTGTTACCCAAGAAGAAATGGCAATGTATGGGCGAGCCCACATTAGGATATTCACCTGTTTATATGAAACTAGCAAACCAACACATAGTTCTACCAATTGGAATGCTAAAGGGGGTGACAGGCGATCTGGATGAAGTGTGCACTAAATCCAATTTCAAAGTGATAGAGATAGTGGATAGCACAACACCTTATCCGACATTTCTTGGCTTGGATTGGGTGTTTGAAAATCATAATCAACTTAAATATGAGGAAAATGACATTCGAGTCAGGGGAATACAGAGTCATTGTGCCATTAGATCCATCAAAGGGGGAAAGGTTTGTAGAACCCACTTGTTTAGACCCGGAGGAAATTAACCAATTGTACAAAACCACTGTGTGAGAAGAAGATTATGTGAATCCAACTACAGATGGGGTACTCAGTTGGAGAAGTATCACGTCATGCACGTTGGACTCAGATAGAGTGTAGGAGAATTGGTAGCAGAGGTTACATGATGTCTCCACAAGAAGATGTGCAAGAATAGACCGCACAGTAAGATGGATAGGTATAGAGATACGAGAACCTCCCAGCTTCCATGGGGTGAATGACTTAGAAGCATTCTTAACAAGATATGAATATGAAGTGTTAGGAAATCAGAGGCTCTTTGCTCTGGATATAGCACTCAAGAAAACACCTATAATATGGTGGGGTGCGCACAAAGAGACAGTCAAGGACTGGTACGAATGTAAGTGGTTATTGCGCATCAGATTTGGCGCAGAATAGGGAAGCAACCAATTGCAGAGATATGATGGAAAGGGGACACCAGCAGAACACTTGGCGAAGTGCAGAAAACTATGAATAATGACACCACCTGAGGAATGGCCTCAACACTTTATTCACACATTAGAAGGGATTCCAACAAACTAGTATATAGACCAGGAATTGCGCAGAGGAACTATAAACTAGACAATATTACAAAATAATTTTACAATCACTTTCTCATTTGAACATGAGAACCCCAACATAGACTCAACACTCAAACAAATCAGAGGGGTGATATTCATTAAGGAACCAAAAGTCGAACTTATGACAGAATATCAACAACATAACATACAGACAGTAAAAGAACTATTGTCATGCTACTATGTGCAGGAAGAAGCACCAGATGAAGATGACCCATACAACATTCAGATAACAAAAGTTGAGGGTGAAAGAGAGGTGGAAGGTCCACCTATGGAATCAGAAGTATTTGTTGCACCAATCAAGGTAAAGAAATTCAACATTGGGACAGTTGAGAATCCCAAAATGGCCAGCATTGGAGACTACTGGGATGAGCAAACAATAGAAAGCATAACTGAGTTACTGCGTGAGTAAGGTGACCTATTCCCAACAACTTTCATGGAAATGAAAGGCATAGCAGGAGAGCTAGAGGAAATGAATATACCTCTCAGACATGAAGCAAAACTGATCAGACAGAGACCCTATATACTAAACCCAATATATAAGCAAAAATTGAAAGCAGAAATTGACAAGATGTTGGAGGCTGGAATCATAGAACCAGTAGAGGAATTTGAATGGTTAATCCCTATGGTAGTTCAGGAGAAGAAGCAGGGAGGGATTAGGATATGTTTCGACTTGAAGAAGTTGATTAATGGTTGCCTACATGACCCCTTCCCCACCCCTTTCACAGATGAGGTGTTTGAGAATATAGGAGGCCATGAAGCCTACTCATTCACCGATGGATTCTCAGGCTACCATCAGATTAAGATAGCTCTAGAAGACAGGTACAAGACCACTTTTTCCACATAATGGGTGTCCTATGAGTACACAATCATTCCTTTTGGACTAAATAATGCACCAACAATATTTTCCAGAGTAGTCATATCTGCATTCAAAGAATTCATCCACCAGTTTCTCGAGGTATATCTGGATGATTGGACAGTCTACAATTTGTTGAAATACCATGTAGAGGTATTAAGGATGATGTTAGAAAGATGCAGGCAGTGTCAAATATTGCTAAACATAAAGAAGTGCATCTTTGGAACACCCTTTGGGATACTATTGGGCCATATAGTGTGCAAACAAGGCTTGCTAGTATATCCTTCTGAGATTGTAATAATTGTTAATCTACCACCACCCAAATCAATATGTCAGTTAAGAGAAACATTGGGAAACACAAGATACTACAGGAAATTCATAAAAGGGTATGCACAGATCAATGCACCAATGGAGAAACTGTTGAGAAAAGATAGCAAGTTTCAATGGAATGAGGACTGTCAGCGAGGATTGGACAATTTAAAAGAGAAGATGGTAACTGCACCAATACTAGTATTCCCAGATTGGGAAAATACATTTCATGTGCATGTAGATGCATCAACTATAGCACTCGGAGCTATTCTGGCGCAGCTAGGAACAGGAGAATTGGACCATCTTATATCATTTGCTAGCAGAAAACTGTCAGAGTCATAGCAGAATTGCAATACCACAGAAAGAGAAGGCCTAACTATGGTTTATGCACTGCATAAGTTCAAACATTACTTACTAGGAAAACATTTCAAGATGTTTACATATCATTCAGCTCTCAAATACCTAGTCAACAAGCCAGTTTTGGGGGGGAGAATTTGTAGATGGTTACTTTTGTTCTAGGAATTTAACTTTAAAGTGATAGTCAAACTAGGGAAGTTGAATGCAGGACCTAATCACCAGTCAAGGATCACCAATGTAGAGGAACCTATGAATCTAGAGGACAACTTCCCTGATGCACAGTTATTTTCAGTCCAAGTAGTTTATGAGTATTTTGTTGACATCATTTAATACTTGAGTACAGGGACCGCGACACAAGAATTCAACACTGCGCAGAAGAAAAATCTGGTAGTTAGAGCTGCAGACTATCAATTGATTGCAGGACACTTATACAACATGGGTGCAAACAACATCTTGAGAATATGTGTACTGGAACATGGAAGACCTAGGATTTTAGCAGAGGCCCATAAGGGAATAGCAGGAGGACATTATGTAGGCAAAGCTACCGCACGGGACTATGGTGGCCGAATGTTCACAGAGATTCAAAGGACTACTTCCATAGATGTGATGTATGTCAAAGGGTTGGTAAATCTAATAGACGGGATAATATGCCCCTAAGGCCAGAAATAACGTTGCAGGTATTTGAAAAATGGGAAATAGACTTTGTGGGACCAATTAACCCACCAGCAAAGAGGTTAGGAGCAAGGTATATTATTACTACGACAGAGTACTTAACAAGATGGGAAAAAGAAGCACGAGTAAAAGATTACAGTGTAGAGACAACAACACACATCTTGTTTGAGCAAGTGATCACTAGATTTGGATGCCCAAGGATTTTGATGAGTGACGAAGGCACTCACTTCATTAACAACACTATTAAGGACATGACTAAGGAGTTTGAAGTGTATCATCAAAAAATTACACCATATCATCCTCAAGCAAATGGAACAATGGAAGCCTTTAATAAGATCCTAGAGAATGCACTGACAAAGATCTGCAATGTCAATAGGGGCGATTGGGACTTGAAGATACCAACAGTACTCTGGGCATACATGACTACATGTAAAAAGTTGACAGGGCAGACACCATTCATATTGGTGTATGGACAAGAAGCAGTGGTGCCATTAGACTTTTTGGTACCTATTCTACGCGTAGCAGTAATTACTAACATGATAGAATGAGGCACAATAAAAGAAAGGATAAATAAACTGATGCTCATGGAAGAAAATAGGATTCTAGCAGGGTTTCACCAAGAGATATAGAAAGCAAGGGACAAATCTTGGTATGATAGACATATTAAAAGGAAAATTTTCAAGGAGGGAAACCTAGTCTTGGTGTACGACAGTAAATCCCTTCAGCACCCAGGAAAACTCAGAATGCATTGGTTGGGACCATATGAAGTAAAGACTTTCACAGATGGGGGAGTTGTACAATTGAAGGATTTGGGAGGAACAAAACTTAGAGGAATGATCAATGGGATTCGACTGAAACTACGTCATACAACAAAGAATTGTGTGCAACAAATAGGGGGGCTACCGTGCCAGACACCAGAAGACAACGCGTAGAAATAGATTTAGCATGAAAAATATAAAATGTCTGCACGCACTATCAAAACAATATAACGTGCACTTGGAAAACCTAGTGCGTTGGAAAAAGGACCAACTGTTAGAAAAAGGCAGAAATTGGAAAAATGGCAGTTACGGCAAGAAGGCGCCAACTGGCTACGTCTATTAAAATTGAATGACAAGAATATTTGAAGTGACTTCACATTAATCGTGCCAACTGGAAACATCAAGGGAATTGAATGTCACATACACAGGAAGAACTAATTCATTTAAACCACAACTCAGGTAACTTCTTCGAGAAGCTTCACGCCACTTGTTATATAAGGAAGGCACACAGGTAATGGAAGGGTTATTTCAAAATTGTGAAAGCATAGAGCGAGCAAGTATACGGAGCAGAAAGCGAGTTAGCAAGAAATACAGAGCGAACTAGCTCAACAGAGATCAACCTTAACCACCATGGCACCACCCAAGCTAGGTGCACTGAGCCAGGACTACAGAAAACCTCAAAGCAACCACAGAGCACCACAACAGCCATAGGGAATGGAATAGAAACCCACACAGACTGTGAAATTCGTCAACTTGAACGAAATTCCCTCACCCAATATGGAACCAGCGAGCCCCACACTCGTTGTGGAAGAAACCCTACCAACAACAATGCTTGGCATGGACATTGATATGCCAGAAATGGGATAGGGAAAGCAGTCCAAGGACGCAAGAAAACCTTCATGCCATGAACACATTCAAGAGGCCTCGAGGGTAAATGGGACAACCCCAAACCAAACAGAAACGGTTGCGCCAGGATGGTCACACACAATAGAGTTGGAGCAACGACAAGAGGGGATAGTAGAAGATGTTACTGATCAGCTGGAGGCATATGCAGATAATAGAACAATGGAGGTTGGAACCTTGAGTCAACCACCACACCGAAAGGTAAAAAATCCCATAGCAAGATCACCATGCAGACAGGCTGCAACAACCATAGTCTTGCCATGCATTCCAAAAGGGGTGCACACCGCGCATAACCTCTTGGGATGCATGGAGAAACTACAATACTCAGACCACGATGTGGCCGAATTGGACAAATTCCCCAAATTTGAAAGGCAGGTCTACCTGGACAGCATGGGTACATCACCCTTCAACGATCCAATTTTGCAACCAAAATAGTGGGCAGTCGGATTGACCAACACCAGAATTCTAAACCTGTTGGATATACGACATTTTGGAAGGGGCCGCGACGTAAACAACTATGTTAAGAAGCTTATGGAAGTCACCCATTGAGGGTACCTATGGGTGGAAGAGCATGTCTCTATAGACGTGGAGCTCATTTATTATATTACAAGTCTTCCATCTCGAGGGGAGAATCTTGTGCAGTACCTTGATGACAAGACAAAGGAGAAGGCGTTGGTGGAGGAAATAAAAAATACATATGGCACAGAGAGAGGGTCGTGTGGAATCATCATCAAGCGCATCAACGACATAGCAAGAAGGTTGGCCACCAAACTCATGGCTTGCAAGTTTCTCAAGAAGTGTCGCAAGGAGGATGTCTCTGTCGGGGTCGTCGCAGTTGCAGCACAGTGTGGAGAGGGCATTACGCTTAGCTGGGCCCCGTACTTGTTAAAATTGTTCCTGGAGGACCGCAAAAACGCACAGGACCTGGGAACATAGTTTCATTACTTTTGGCTACTTATCTGGTCAACATAAGGCAGGTCATACAACAGATTGTAGAAGCGCAGAGGGTGGATAGAAGAACAAATTTATTCTCCGTGGCATCAAAAGCAGGAGCCAAGGTTGCACCGAGCGAACATGAGATGACCCAGAAGATAGTATAGGCGAGCTCAACCTTCCACATTACCCCAGCATGATGCACATGGATGAGATTGTAGGCCAGACACCCTTGAAAGACCTGGCACAGATACAGTTGATAATGAATTGGGTACCAAGCAAGGCGCTATACAAACTCCAAGTCAGTGTTGCAGAAGAGGTGCAGTCGCGTGCTCGAACAGAAGCCGTAGAGTTGCAACGCAAAAAGGACAACAAAGAGGAGTTGGAGTTGTTGCTCAAGCAATTCAAGATCGAGACAAAAGAAAAGAAAGATCGCGCAGATAGGCTCAAGCAGGGAGTGGTTGTCGCCTATGATAGAATTCCAAAATCTTCTCAAATAGAAGAGCCCATGACAACGCAGAAAATTGATCAGATTGTGAAAACAACAGATCAATACAGACATGAGATCTAGAACCTCCAGGAACAACTCATTCTACCACTACCCCAGAGGTGAAGGAACAGAGGAAGTAATAAGTAGTCAGACAGATGGATGAAATGGAGCGATAAGTCAACGCAGTTGTCAACTTGTTTGATAGGGCAGCGCAACTATGGACAAAGCTAGAGGAAGATCAACAGGTCCAACACTGGGACTAGGAAGAGGAAAAGATAACCACAACAATCCAGGACCTCAAGCAGAGGAAAAAAATGATGAAGATCACCGAGCGCCTCAAATGAATGCATGACATGAAGAAGCTGTAAGTAGAGCTAGAAGTTGTGCAGACACAGAAGAAGGATCGACAAGTAAAAAAGGAACCTCTCCAATAGCTAGCAGCGGAGGTCATTGCACATGTAGAAGAGGCCAAGAATAACATGGTGTAGACACATGAATAGGGCACAAAAATGATCAAGGAAGAGATCACAATGCAAGTGCTAGATGCGCTCAAAGAAAATACCGTGCAGTCTCAAACACAAGCAAGGGAACTCATAGACATGTTCCATACTCTAGCGGGAGCTATTGAAGAAGCGTGCAAAGCTTAGGTGGCTCGGGACGAGCCACATGTCAGTGTTGGGGGGTTGTTGGACACAAACCCATTCTAGGGAAAAGGCTAATTTTGGGAAAAGAAGCACGAAGGGAAGAAATGATAGCTAGAAGGAAAAGTAGCACATGCAAAGGAAGCATGTGAGGCGCGCATGCAAGGGAGACCTAATGACATTAGGGTTAGGGTTTTTGTAATGTATTGTAATTTCTAATGAGCCAAGAATAGATATAGGTAGTACTTAAGATGTCTAAGAGGGATCGGGGACTGAGAGCAGAGAGAGAAAAGGACAAAGGGAGAGTCTGAAAGTTGTAAGGTTTGTAAGAACAATATTATTTTGTAAGCTAGTGAGATAGAGAGGGAGTGAACAACTCTATCCCAAGGGTTAGATCACAGGTTGAGGAGCCTGGTGCGATCTAGTCAGCCTCACAGAGATCGAGAAGCCTTTTGATATTGTAAGATCCAAGACTGTAAACGCACGTGGTGTGAGATATTGTTGAGACATAATAAGAAGCTTGAGATCCAGATCTTTGTGGACATAGCCTGGGAAGGGGTGAACCACAGTAACACTTATGTTGTGTGATTGAATGTATGCATCTCTATTGTTCTTTAATTTTGAATGCTATATGAATGAAGGAAGAAACTAGTTAGATCTGATACTCTACATGCATGAATAGAGAATGATTGTTTTAATCAAGAGGTTAGACTGAATAAATAAATATCACAAGGTACAACCACATATCTCCACTCATTCCCTGGTTTCAAACACCTGAGTATTGCAGCCACCCATAGAGCTATCTAGGGTGAGACTACGTAGTACACCCCGCATGTTGTGTTTCCTTCTGGTTTACCATGGGAGGCAATAGTTTTAGAGGGATTTTGTTGGAAGCTTGTTAAATCTGAACCTGGATCAACCTATGACAGTAAGGTAATATCAAATTAGATAACTGATAAAGTAGATTAGATATCCAACAAGTGGAATGGGTATGCCTACTGTATTCATAGACTTAATTACCATATATGACGATGAGGAAAGTTCAGAGGTTTCGCGCATAACCTTGATACTAATCACAGAAGAGGAAGAACCAGGGGAAACATCTGCTCCAACTTCCAACATTTTGATCCCAAATCCCCAGGAAGGTGACCATGAGGCTAGAAGCACTCTGGACACTGATTTTCCCAACCAATTGGGAACACAGCCTCAAAATGACAACTCCAAGAATGACTTGGGTGTTGGTGAAAGAGAAGAAGAAATGCAACAACCAAAAATCAACATCTCAACGGTCGAACCCTCAGCTAATGTTGATCCTTCGCCTAATTCCCCATCTAGGATCAATATTCCAGCAGGTGGCCAAGTCACTAGAACATACAGAAGTTTCCCCTACCAAGGAACTAAGAGAACCTGCCATGGAAAATCTCTACATGGAAGGAAGGCTAGGCAATACTTTGTCCTAGGGAGATCAATAGATTCTTGAACTAGTAGATGAAATTGTCGATATACAAGGAATTGCTTATGACAGGAAAAGGAAAGTTGTGATGAGAAGAACAAATAAGAAGAGGAAGCTCACGCTCGATAGCACACTTCTCATAACCATCGAAGAAACATTTTTTGACACAAAAAATGCTAAAATGACTAAGCTAATCTGAGCAGGTATAGCCATAACCGATGTTACTTTAGACAAGGCAAGAAGGGATGAAAGGGAGGTAGTCGCCATGAAGAAATAATTGTACCATCTACGACATCAAGGAGAATATTACCAGAATTTGACACAGGTAATGCTACTTCTGAAGAGTGATTTCAAGGAAATGCATGCACGATTCACAAGTGAAATAGATCTCTTCACCGCTCGCATAGATGACTTCCAAGAAGATACCCTCATGGGGCTGGAAACCTGTAAAGACATGCAACGTTGGTATGAAAAGGCACATCAAGCCTTAGAACAAATAGACTACATCAACAAAGAGTAGAATGGCTGAGATATAGAAGAGCATGGCATCTGAGTGTTGATGGATAGCAGCATCGCATGAATAAGGAAGGAAGATGAGCATTGGGTAAGCATGGTCCAGGAACCTCAACGGAAAATACAGGAAAGATGGGCAGAGTGTGAGAAAAGTTGGGAGAAAATCAATCGGGAAATGAGGAGCATATACCTACCATAGTTTGGTCCACCGGAAGATTTCGTCGATCTGCATGACATAGTCAAACAACATCAAGAGCATGAATTAGCATGGGAAGCAGAGATTTCTCATATTTCAAGCATGATTTCGGGTCAAGTGAAGAAGTTCATGGAACCCCAGATTAAAGATCTTGGAGTCCTACAATGATTACATGTCAATATAATGAAGTACAAGGAACGAGCAATAGAGATAAAAGAGGTCCTCTCCGCTCCGATGGATCAACACAAATTTCCATATGCAAATACATGCAAAGATCTCTTCTTCAAGTGGTCAGAGTATGAGAAGAAAAATTCACTTCAGTAAAACCACTAGATGAGAAAAAGAGAACAAATAGATAGAATCTGCCACGTGGCATTTTCTCAACTTAGCACAACTTTAGTAGATATTTTTGGTTTATTTATTTTTGGTTTTAAATAAGGGTATCGACCTGGGACAAAAGTTTGATCGTTTTTGAAGAGAAATACTTTTTCTGAAATTTTGTAAGAGAACTGTTTCTATGCAAGTTATTTTAATTAAGAAGTTTTGTTTAGAACCAAAGACACTTCTTTCATCTAAGGCGTGAATGTGATTGGACCGAGGGGGATTATCTCTGTCTTCGGATTCAATATTTGTTGTTGTATTGAGTAAGAGTTGTTGTATCTATTATTTAAAGTTATCTTATAATGTTGCAATAGTTCTTTTATTCTAATTGATGAATATAAATCGATTGTGTTAACTTGTGATTGATAATGGAGCATTGAAAACTAATTTTCTTGCGCTAACTTCTTATCACGTATTTATTTTCTTTCTGTAACTGTTATCTCCGAGAATGTTGAATTCCTACTAATAAAAAATGGTATTAGTGCTAATTTGAAGTAGTTTAGGTCTTCTTTGTCTGCATGCTAAGGTATAAGGTTATCCTGCAACGTAGCCTTCCCCCCAACACATAATTAGTTTCCCTCTGTCATCTAGTTTAAAGATCTATCTTTCCTCTGATACAAATGTTAGAAAATAACCAAAAAGAGAACAACGTCACCCAAGGAAAGGTATAACAGAAAATAGATATCTACCAATCACGATTAAATCCCATCGATAAATCTAGCCAGATCATTGATCTGGAGAGCCTTACCAGTCATCAAATGCTTACGAGTCTAATTGGGCCTCTTAGGCAGGTTTGGTTCCTTTTGTTGAGTTAAATGGATCTCGGACCCCTCAATAGAATTGGCTCTAGAAGGAGGGTTTGAACGAATGCATGGCTAACAATATTTATGATAAAATATTCCACAAAGCCTATATAGTCAAAACAACCCACATGCATGGCTAATCATTTTCAAGATAGCCCACATACAGAGAGTACTCCCACTTCGAGTAACTCCCCTCAACATGAAGAGGAAGAACACCAATACCTTGAAATACCTTATGCTCTTCCCCACAAAGAGTTAAATAAGTTCATAAGCATCATAAGATCTTATGCCCGACAGATCAGAGCATTACCTTTAGCTCATTTACTTGCTCGAAGAAAAAAAAAATAGAACATTTGTTGACACCCCTAACTAGGTATTCGTTCACATGATAGAAGACCTAATAGATTTTTTCCTCATGAAGATCGAACAACCCCTTAATCTGATACTCGAAACACCAGCTGGTAATTACTCTGAACTCGACGATTTTGAATCTGAAGAGGAAGGGTCTAACTCATATTGCTCAATTTCCGAATAAAAAGACATGGAGGATAATAATGGTAACAATGGATCAAGGGGAGATCAACCTCAAGATAACCAACCATGGTTGGCAAGAGATTTTTTGGAAATCCCCAGAAGTATGCATAACCTACCGAGGCATCCAGAAAAATTACTTCCTAAATTTGACCCCGAAACATCCGGATTACCCGAGGACCATATTAAAAAGTTCATATTGGCTATAAGGTTGATGAATGTGCAACACAAATATTTAGTGTGCAGAATTTTTCCTTACACCTTCGAAAATTCAGCCTCGACTTTGTATTTCAACCTTCCAGTTGGTTCCATAACTAGCTAGACAAAGTTTCAAAAGGATTTTTTGGACAAATTTTCTGAAGAAACTACCACAAGAGCTTTAATGGCTGAACTTTTCGCCGCCACTATGAGTCCAAAAGAAAGGGTTAAATATTTCAACCAATTTTTTACCACCATTTTGAACAAATTTCAACCCGAAGCTAAACCTATCCAGGAGCTACAAATTGAAGTATACGCAAATTCTCTCCCAACTTCTATATCCATGTTTGTAAAAAGCGCTGCCAAACATACCCTAGCTGAAAATTTCGAAGAAGCTAAAACGATTGAATTCCAAATGAAAGGATGAAAAGAAGGTCAGATCTCACTAATAAAAAAAGAAACCCAACCTCTGCCTAAGAGAGGAATTTTTTTAACAAGACCCCGAGAAAAAAAACAAAACTAGGTCTTGATAAAGAAGGAGGAGATCTAGAATACCTACAGTAGATGATAAAAAAACTCTCCAATGAGATCGTAGATATAAAAAGGAGTGTTGGTGAGGGAAACCAAAATCAAAGACTTTATAAACCATTTTTTTAAATAAATCCACCCTTCAAAGCTATAGGACCTCCCCTAGCTAACCTTAACGTTGACTTATGGAACATAGCATTTGACTCTTTCTGCACATACCATCAAGAAAAGCATTCATAAAGGGACTTTCCCCAATGGTTGCATGCTATGAATCTAATGGCTAATCGATTCCTAGACGAATGCTCTCTAACCAAATAACCCAGTGGCTCAAAAAATAGGTGTTACTGATAAAAAAAATTCAAGAACCACCTGAAGAGACTACCATCTTGATATGGGATTTCGATTACCCAATACCTTTGAACGATGTCGTTGAGGTGCAGGAACCCCCGACTGAAATTTTGGCTATACAAACGCGAAGTAAAATTCAACTTGTCCAAAGTAATCCCACCACTACTCAATTATCTCGAGAAAATGATCACCCCAAACCCCTATTTTCTTCTCAAAAAAATCCCACAAACATACACACACGGGAAGCTCCTAAGTTAGACTACAACGTGGTAGAAGATTTGAAGAAGATGAAAGCTAATGTGTTTGTCATGGACATGTGTAGGATTCCTCAACAAAAGGATTTTTTGTTACAGGTCTGAAAATTAATAGATACCCCTACAATAAGCACCGATCAAAGTAACTTCCCATCTCCCATTGATTTAACAAATAAGCCAACTATGAATGCTTGTTCTCTAGACAAAAGAGGAAGGCCTTTCGTTCCTCCTTTCCTGTTGACGTTTGAAGATTTTACCAGAAATCTACATAAATGCCGAGTCGATTCATGGGCATCTTCAAATGTCATGCCATTGTCAATCTACAAGAAATTGAATGCAACCCCACTCAAAAGTGATAAACATGTTATACAATTGGATAGGACTCATGTGAATGTCATTGGGGAACTTAAATATGTCATGATCATAATTGTTGCACACCCCAAATTTGTGCAAGTAATTGACATAATCGTAGTAGACATCCCGAAGGCCTATGGAAAGCTACTTAGACGAGACTGGTCTGAGAAATTAAACGGATATTTCAATACCGACTAGCCTCACCTTTGGTTTCCACTAAAAGGACATACAAACATGATTAGGATTGACAAACAAAGATATCTCAAACATACTGTCACTGATTTAGAGATCCCAAATGAACCCTCGTCGACAAAGTTCCCTATGTTAGGAAACTACTCATGTGATTCTAAATTCGGCAATTTCACCCCTCACGCGTCTGACATACCTCCCACACAAAAATCTGAAATGATATTCCAAATAGACTTACTAGTGGCCACAAGGTAAAGCATCCTCTGTCAGGATTCTCCATCGGGAGTAGTAGACAAGGAAGATGAAAGTTAAAAATAGCTAGACATGAAGAAGTTAGTAATTCACCCCAACAAATTTGGGCATTGTGCTTTGATGGTTCTAAATCACAAAAAGGGTTGGGAGCAGGATATATCCTCATTGACCCAAATGGGAAACGAAAATTCTTATCCTACAGATTAGAATTTGAATTCACTAATAACAATGTTGAATATGAAGCTCTAGTCCAAGGAATAAAGATGGCCATCGATTTAAACGTCAAAGAATTGAAAGTTTTTGGAGACTTTGAGATTATCGTTAGACAAGTAAAGAATACTATCCATTTCAATTCACCTCACTTGAGAAATTACCAGCAAGAGGTACACAGGATAATAGACAATTTTGAGGCTTTCAACATTACCTATGTTCCTAGGACAAAAAAATACTCTTGTTGATTCTTTAGCCACCACAGCCTCAAGATTATCTCCTTTAGAAGATATGAAGCCTCAAGGTTTGCAGTAAAACTTCTCTACAAACTGTCGGTACCTAACAACATTTCTAACTGGAAAGTCTTTGAAGGGGATGAATAGATTGTAGATTTCCTAACTAACTAGGAGAATTTCAAGGATTTGGCCATTAATGATGAAATATTCCAAGAACTACTCACATAATCGAATCTTAAAGAACATAATAAGGGAACATATCACTCTGATGACAAACCAAAGTTTCACACAATACCAAAAGGAGTGGCCAATCTGGAGAACCTGTTCTACCTAAGGGAAATATTTAGGGGGACAAAGAATGAAAAAACAAGGAGCTCATGTCCTATATACGAAACTATAAACCCAGGAACCCCTTAAAACCCAAAGAATGTCAATTTGGGTAATATTGTCCCCAAAGAAAACAAGAAATCTTATCTCAAATTGTTCAAAGAATATCAGGATGTCTTTGCTTGGTCCTACCAGGAATTGAAAACTTATGATACTCATATTATACAACACACAATACCGTTAAATTATGGGGTAAAACCCTTTCAACAAAATCTTAGGAAGTACCACCCATCTCTGGAACCCCTGATGTATCAAGAATTGAAGAAATTATTAGATGCCAAGATTATCCTTCAGGTAATACACTCTGAATGGGTAGCCAATCTTGTGCCTGTCAAAAATAAGTCTGGTTAGATATGTTTGTGTGTGGATTTAAGAAACCTTAACAGAGCATCAGAGAAAGATAACTATCCAGTCCTACCCATGGACCAACTCCTAGAGACAATATTTGGCTCTGAAATTTTTTCCCTCCTAGACAGTTTCTCGGGATATAACCAGGTCCTGGTTTCAGAAGATGATCTATTAAAAAATACCTTCCATACCAAGTGGGGAACCTTCGCTTATAAATGCATGCCTTTTGGGTTCATTAATGTAGCAGAAACCTTTCAGAAGGCCATGGACGTAAATTTTTGGGGATTGATTAACAAGTGTGTGGTAGTCTATTTAGATGACGTAATAATATACTTAAAAAATAAGGAAGACCACATCCAGAATTTGACTCAGATCTTTGAAAGGTGTAGGAAGTATGGAATATATTTGAACCCTAAGAAAACCATATTTGGTGTAGAGGAAGGAAAATTATTAGGTCATATCATATCTAAAGAAGGAATCAACTATGATCATGAATGGATAAAAGCGATAGCTCAACTCCCTTTGCCTCACAATAAAAAGGCCATGCAATCGTTCTTTGTAAAAATCAATTTTGTAAGAAAATTTACTCATGATTTTGTCGAAACTGTCAAGCCTTTACAAAGAATTATTCGCAAGGATGCAGAGTTTAAATGGGATGAATAGAAGAAAGGTTCTTTCAATAACATCAAAACTGCCACATCCCAAGCACCAGTGTTACGAAGCCCTGATTTCAGCAAAGATTTTTTCCTTTATACCTTTGCTTTTGACCAATCCTTGGTTGCAGTACTTACCCAAAAGGATGATGAAAACAATGAAGCACTAGTATGATTTATGAGTACCAACCTCCAAGGAGCAAAAATGAATTACCCTGTTATAGATAAACATGATTACACAGTATATAAAGCAGTCAAAGATTTCAGATCCTACATCCTGAAGAATCACACTAAAGTCATAGTACCTCATCCAACGGTTCGATCTCTGTTCACTCAATAGGAGATGGGAGAAAGAAGGGGAAATTGGATGGAAGTCATCCAAGAACTTGGTCTGGACATAAAACCTGCCAAAATAGTCAAAGGTCAAGGATTGTGTAAACTGGGTGCGAAATACCCCGGTTGAGAAAATGAGTTGTGATTATGGTGCGGCGAAGCCTTATACGTACCTCCTGGGCAAGAGTCCGGGTACGGAAACTTGTCTTATCTCTTGCATCATGGAACTTGTCCGGAAAACCTAAACCCTAGAGAAAAGAGAGCCCTTAGGTTAAAATCCGCTCAATATCGCCTCATAAATGATTTTCTTTTCCAAGTAAACTATGATGGGATACTCCTTAGATGTATTGAACATGATGATGCAGAAAAGGTACTCAAAGAACTCCATGACGTCCAAGCAGATGGACATTTTATAGGAGAAACCACGGCTCACAAAATATTAAGGGTTGGTTATTATTGGCCTACTTTGTTTAGGGACGCTCATGCATATGCCAGGAAATGTAAATCTTGTCAAGTGAGCCCCGGTAGGGAAAAGAGAGCAGGCATTCCACTCCAGTGAGTGACCATATCCATACCTTTCGAGCAATGGGGAATAGACGTCATAGGAGAAATTAGTCCCAATTCTTCGAAACAACATAAGTATATCTTGACTGCAACAGATTATTTCACAAGGTGGACAGAGGCTATCCCTCTCACGTACATTAATGGAAAGGTAGTGATCCAATTTTTAGAACAACAACTAATAACAAGGTTTGGGATGCCCTCCGTCCTCGTTTTTGACAATGTTGCCTACTTTTCTTCCACGCGCTTGAAAAAATTCGCCATTGATAAGGGGATCATAATAAGATATTCTACAAACTATTATCTGCAATGGAATGGGGTAGCAGAGTCAACTAATAAAAACCTAGTGAGAATTTTTAAAAAAGATAGTTGTTGAAAATCAAAGAAATTGTCATAATTTACTTCATAATACCCTATGGGCCGATAGAGTAACACCTAAAGAAGTCATAGGAAACTCTTTGTACTTTCTGGTATATGGGAAAGAAACCATTGTTCCAAATGGATTGTATCTTCCATCTTTGCAGCTTGCCCAAGAATCAAGAGGTCATCCCTCATCCGCTCTACAACAAAGGATTGATACCCTTCTCATGCTTGATGAACAAAGAGAAAAGGATAAAGTTAAGTTCACCACTCATCAGGAGAAAGTTAAAATGTGGTTTGACAAACATAAGGCCAAAGAAAAAAGTTTTGAAGTAGAGGACCTAGTTTGAAATGGGATAAAGCAGACGAGTCTAAAGGAAAACACTCGAAATTTCAAAATCTCTGGCTCGAACCTTTCCAAGTATTTGAGAAAATCGGGGCAAGCACATACTGATTGAAAAATCTGAGGGGGAAATCCAACACCCTCTCGGTGAATGGCCAAGCCTTAAAACAATACTTCTCCTAAAAAAAAAATGTGTCTTTTGATGTTTTGTTTGAATTTTTGTTTCTTTTTAAGCATACATTTTGATAAGGATGAGTGTGTAGGTTTAGGGAAGATTGATTGCAAACTCCTTGTCGTGTATCTCTTTTGCTTGTTATTTTCCTTTAATTAATTTGTGTTTTGTAAAGCAATGGTTGACTTTAATAAATAGGGCGAAGTAGACTCTGCTCCTGACCTACACTAACTTGTAAAATAAGAGAGGCTAGGCAAATACAATTTTTCATAAAACATATTCGTCTTTGTAAAGCATACTACCTGGGGAAGCAATGAAATATCTTCCTAGTGGCCTCGTAATCTAAATGGAAAGATGGCTAGATGGAAAGAATCACATGTACCTATGGACAGATCCAGGAAAAAGATCCACCTTAACACTTTCACCTTGTCAAAAAACAGATATCCTCCTCTCTGACTCACTCTTGGCATCTTTGCCAGAAGGAAATGATCTATATTTAAAGGAGTGAAAATTTCGAGAGGGTATGCAGATAACTCTACTGGGGCTATGGACACTCGTTGGCAGCAGAGTAAGGTCTGTGATGTGGGGGTGACTCCGTAGGGGCTATGGACACTCACTGGAAGGGGAGCAACACCATAAGAAAATGAATGATAACTAAAAGGCTTCACGCCAATAGATGCCCTACCTGGTTGTTGTCTAGAAAGGGAATGGGTTGAGGTTAAAAGGAAAGGGGGTGGTAAAGCTAAACCCCACAGGCAGATCCGAATGTGTGAACCTGGGAACTTGTGTACACATTGATATAAAAGGTTATGTTGAAAAGGAATAGAATAAATCCAGAGGGTTTCTCAACCAATTTTCACAGGCTAAGCATGAGGGAAGGAGCATAGATTATCTTTTCGCCTAGAGAATCACCATTTGTTGAGCACTCAACACACCCTAAAAGAATTTTTGCGACATTTATTTCTTTTTGGGTACCACTTATCATTTTTTGAATCAGAGTCAGTATTGTGGTATGGATGAATTTATATGTTGTTATTGAGTCTTGTTATCAGTTATTCTTTTTAGCTTCAAGTTATTGACGGATTGATCTTTTTTAGTAACATGGCATGAAAGGCCTAAAATGTACATGGCTTAAAATATTTCAACAGTCATTGATCAACAATTTTTGGTCTATAATACAGTTCGTTAACATAGCCGATACATTTTCGGCATCGGCAAAATCCCAGATATAAATCACAAATGCGGACAACCATAACAAATCGTCAATCGTCGATACATTTTCGACATCAACAAACTCTGAGGGTCGCAACAGCGAAACATTGACCGACACAAATTGTCAATCGTCGACCGTCGATATGTCGTCAACATCGGCAGGATAGGATGTTATAGCCAGAGATGTATGTTTAAAGAAAGTCACCGATGACGAAAAATGTTTCTCACAAAGAGGTCAAAATCAATAAGCCATGTGTCTTTGCTGCGTAAATAGTCCATATAACTCAGTCTCTTCCCCGCGTCATCTTTTGAGGTTCCTCGGTGTAATATTTGTACTTCCATGTCATCATTTCCATGTCAGCATTGTATGGAGTTTTTAGTCGGCATCAAAACTTTTGCTTAAAGGTATCAATGAAACATGTGTAAGGAAAATTGTCGGAGTTGATTCACTTATTTACTATCGACAGACTGATAGGTCACCAAATGTCGGGGTTTTTCATCAAACCTTCGTCATTATACACCGAAAATCCTAGTCGATCTATGTTGTCGTTCCATTCAAAATACCTTGCTATTTTCTCGACGTCAAGCATACTAGTTTCTTGTCAACCCGAAAACTCCTGGTAATTTGTTGGGACATCCCTAGCCGAGGTAAGACGGATTTTTGCATTCTGGTAGACAAATTAAATTTTGGCACAACCTACACCACAATCCCGCGCACCGTCCAACCGTTGGAATTTGAATTCACCGATGAACTACGAAAACCAGCTCCTGCACCGCCAACTTGCGTTGCATTTAATCCTAAGCATGGTGCAAATTATGTAATAGATTGCACATATCGCATTTACACTCTCGGATTTAAGACTTGATGTGATAAGGTAAGTATTCTTTCTGTTTAAATTTACAAGGTCATACCCAAACATGGTATTATGTTTGTAAATCACTTACCTCCCGAAGCAGACGAAGAAGAGAGAGCAAGCATCGACGAGGTTATAGCCCACTCTCTGAATTTGATTATCAATAAAACCAGATTAATCTCTTGCGAGGAAGAGGTAAGCATTGTCTTTATCAGTTCTACACCTATGTTTTTTTTGTTCTACCAAGCGCTCACTGAAATTTTTCTTGTTCTACAGGAAAATGCCTCCAAGAAATCCAACTACCAAGCGCTCACCTAGAACACCCAAAAGGAAGGAAGTAGAGGTCGACGAAGGGTCTACATTGGGCGCTACCAGAGAACTATATTTTGTCTCAAAGATGGAATCAGTTATCCGCATATCCACCAAAAAGGAATTTTCCCAACCTTCAACGTTTGGTGACACATAGACAAGCACTGGATCTAAAATGGTGCTCCCACATTTGCAAGACTTGTATAGAAAAATTAGTCAGGAGGATTACCCGGACTTCACGCCCCACAAAAATCCAGACGTCAGAATATTGGATGATCAAGTATTCTCGAACATCAGTAGATCATACATGTACAGGGTGGAGAGAAGACAAAAAATTAACAAACATAAACACTATCTGGTATAACACAGTAAATCTCAGAGAGCCCTACATGTATTTAATGGCTTTGATTTGCCGATTATATGGAGAAAAGGATTGCTGAAAATTTTCAGAAGCTTGGATGCCCTTGGTGTATACCATGGCAATTGTCGGGAGTAGTTTCAATTGGGGAGCCATTATCTCCAATCAGCTGAGTATTAATCTCCTACAAGCCCAAACGCTGAAAGAAGGAGATGTTCCCAGCTTCTACATGGCATCCTACTTGTTGGACGTAATCTGCACAATAAATGTTTTTGCAGGTATGAATTTAAGTTGGCATATTGTCGAATTGCCTGTACATGTTTATTTCAGTATCTTATGGGAAAATAGGTACAAAAGATCATATGCCATGATCTATGATGGGTTCATATCCAAGATATATTTATTTATATTTAGAAAGGAATGCCCTCGGCTTTCGAAGGCAACAAAGAATATGATAGTTAAAGTTGGCCACTAGTACTTCGAAGAGACAAGCACCTATATCAGGGTGTTTGGAGCTACTGGTGCACCCCACCTACTCCCAGTTTATGTCCCAAATCATCTCATATTGGGAGAGGTTTGTTAGCATACTATTTTACAAGGTTGTAATGCTTCCCTAGTAAAGGATAAGAAGAGAGCATTCATTCCCTATGGATTTCATATAGGGTTTTATATGGTTAAATACATTGCACAAGCGAAAAAAGAAGGGTTAAATCAACTTGAGTATCAATTCCCCACATGGATCTTTCGTAATCATGATCCAAGAGGTTTAGTTCCCCAGCACACATCACAGATATCCTCCTATTGGTCGTATGCTCATGATAGTTTTGAAGATGAAATATTTATGGAGGGCGCCCATGATTGGAAGGAAGTGCTCCATAGAAGGGCTAACCCAAACATGACCAAATTCAAAGCAATGTTTATGGAGGAGCAAGTTGAGACAATAGAGAAGACAACTCAAGAAGCCCTCAGGGTAAGAGAGGAAAATAGACTAGTAGAAGCAACAAAGGCACGAAGAAGGGGGGCGTTGTTACTAGAAAAATCCCAAAGAGCTATACAAAGGTTAGAAGAAGATCCCCCACTTAACCCTTTGATAGAACCCTTGAGGATTACCCTAGCCGACACAAGAAATCACGGAGAAGAGCTAAATGGCTCAGAAACAATTCCACCAGAGGAAACCATTGATCAAAAAAACCCCAGTCTTATGTCACCACAGTCAGGATCATTGGTGACTACTAGAGCTCAACGGAGGATAACAAGAAAATCAAGTGGGATGGGTCTGCCTACTGTCCTCATAGACTTAATTACCATATATGATGATGAGGAAAGTTCGGATGTTTCGCGCATAACCCCGGTACTAATCAAAGAAGAGGAAGAACCAGGGGAAACATCTGCTCCAGCTTCCAACGCTTTGGTCCCAAATCCTCAAGAAGGCGACCATGAGGCTAGGAACACTCTGGACACCGTGTTTATCGACCAATTGGGAACACAACCTCATAATGACAGCTCCGAGAAAGACTTTGGTGTTGGTGAACAAGAAGAAGAAATGGAGCAACCAAAAATCGACATCTCAATAGTCGAACCCCCATCTAATGTTAATACTTTTCCTACTTCCCCATCTAGGACCAAGACTCCACCAATTGACGAGCACTAGTAGGAGGTCAAGTCACCAGAACATATAGAAGTTTCCCCTGCCAAAGAACTAAGAGAACCTGTCATGGAACATCTCTACATGAAAGGAAGCCTAGGCAATACTCTGTCCTGGGGAGATCAACAGATTCTTGAACCAATAGATGAAATCGTCGATATACATACAATTGCTTATGATAGGAAAAGGAAAGTTGTGATGAGAAGAACAACCAAGAAGAGGAGCTTACGCTCGATAGCACACTTCTCATAACCACCGAAGAAACGTTGTTTGACACAGAAAATGCCAAAATGACTGAGCTAATCAGAGTAGGTATGTCCATAACTAATTCTACTTTAGATAGGGAAAGAAGGAATGAAAGGGAGGTAGTCGCCATGAAGAAAGAACTGGACCATTTGCGACATCAAGCAGAATATTTCCAAAATTTGACATAGGCAGTGGTACTCCTAGAGAGTGATTTCGGGGAAATGCATGCATGATTCACAAGTGAAAGAGATCTCTTCACCACTCGCATAGCTGACTTCCAAGAAGAAATCTTCATGGGGATGGCCACCTGTAAAGGCATGCGATGTTGGTATTAAAAGGCACATCAAGCCTTAGAACAAATAGACTACATCAACGAAGTGAAGAAGGGTCGAGATACAAAAGAGCATGGCATCCAAGTGGTGATGGATAGCAACATCACCTGAATAAGGAAGGCAACTGAACATTGGGTGAGCATGGTCCAGGAACCTCAGTGGAAAATACAGGAAATATGGGGAGAGTGTGAGAAAAGTTGGGAGAAAATCAATCAGGAAATGAGGAGCATTGACCTACCAGAGTTTGGTCCACTGGAAGATTTTGTCAATCTGCATGACATAGTCAAACAACATCAAGAGCATGACCTGGAATGGGAAGCAAGGATTTCTCATATTTCAAGCATGATCTCGGGTCAAGTGAAGAAGTTCATGGAACCCCTGATTAAAGTTCTTGCAGTCCTACAACAGTTAAGTCCTCTCTGCTCTGATGGATCAAAACATGTTTCCATATGCAAATACATGCAAATAACTCTTCTTCAAGTGGTCAGAGCACGAGAAGAATAATCCAGTTCAGTAAAACCACTAGATGAGAAAAAGAGAACAGATAGATAGAATCTACCACTTGGCATTTTGTCAACTTAGCACAACTTTAGTAGCTATTTTTAGTTTAGTTATTTTTTGTTATAAGTAAGGGTATCGACCTTGGACAAAAGGTCAATGGTTTTTGAAGAGAAAGACTTTTTCTGAAATTTTGTAAGAGAACTATTTATGTGCAAGTTATTTTAATTAAGAAGTTTTGTTTAGAACCAAAGACACTTATTTCATCTTAGGCATGAATGTGATTGGACCGAGGGGGATTATCTATGTCTTCGGATTCAATATTTGTTGTTGTATTGAGTAAGAGTTGTTGTATCTATTATTTAAAGTTATCTTATAATGTTGCAACAATTCTTTTATTCTAATTGATGAATAGAAATCGATTGTGTTAACCTGTGATTGATAATGGAGCATTGAAAACTACTTTTCTTACGATAACTTCTTGTTACGTATTTATTTTCTTTATGTAACTATTATCTCAGACAATGTTGAATGTCTACTAATAAAAAATGGTATTAATTCTAATTTGAAGTAGTTTAGGTCTTCTTTGTCTGCATGCTAAGGTATAAGGTTATCCTCCAACCCAACCTTCCCCCCAACACATAATTAGTTTCCCTCTGTCATCTAGTTTAAATCTCTATCTTTATTTTGTTACAAATGTTAGAAAAGAACCAAAAAGAGCATTGCATAATCTGAGGATAGGTTTAACAAAAAACACATGTCTACCAATCACAATTAAATCCCATCAATAAATCCAACCAGATCACTAATCTGAAGAACCTTACCACTCATCAAACGCTTACGAGTCTAATTGGGCCTCTTAGGTGGGTTTGGCTCTTGTTGTTGATTTAAAGGGATCTCAGAACCCTTAACGAGGTGGAGTGTTGAGCTCAAAATCATTGCTAGCCACAACCTTGGTGATAGTGTAAGGCCCATAGCAAAGTAGGTGGAGCTTCCAATGGGGCCCTGTAAGGGGCTCTTTCTACAAATGTAACCATACCTTGTCTCACACCTGAAATTGGTGCGGTACCCGGTGTTGATCATGGCACTGCTTGTACTTCACATAGGCTTTCTACAAAATATCATGGACTTGTTGGAGGATGTGTTGAATTCGCTCAATGAATCCGGTGGCTTTGTCAGCCTTGGAATGAACATGGGAAGATTATGCCTGTGTAGTTGCAAGACGTAGTGCAACATCAATGGGACCCAAGGGTTGGAATCCCAGCCCTACCTAAAATGGGATATGGTCGGTGGAGATATGGAGGGCCTTTTTGTAATTGTGTTGAACATAGGGAAGACTCTCATCCCATGTATGCAAATGCTTAGAGTTGTAAATGTGCAGGATGTGCACAATCATTTGATTGATGAGCTTTGTCTGGCCATCAGTTTGGGGGTGAAAAGAAGTGGATTTAGTGAGCTTTGTGTCCAACAGTGACTAGAGACTCAAACAAAATGTGTTGACGAACATGTTGTCCCGATTTGAGGTGATGTTTTGTGGTATCCCAAGATGGACCCACACACGTTCGAAGAAGAGCTTGGAATTATCTGTCGTTGTGATGTTCTTATTGCAGGCTGTGACAATGGCCATCTTCGAAAACCGATCTACCACCATAAATACACAATCATTGTCGTTCTTGGTGGACGAAAGGCCATACATGTAATACATCGAGATGGATTCCCAAGGCCTCTCTAGAGTAGGAAGATGGGTGTATAAGCCTTGCTTCTTGATGGTTGGCTTGGAAATGGCACAGGCAGTGCAAGATCTGATATACTTGTTGACGTCTTGTCAAAGTTTTGGCCAATAAATATGTTTCTGTAGAGCAACCATTCTTTTCTCCACACAAAAATGTCCTGCCATCCTACTGTAGTGAGTCTCCCAAATCAGCTTTGCATGCTCGCTTGTGGGAACACAGAGGTGGCCCAGATGGCATAACATCCCATCCTGGATGTGAAAATCAGTGACATTCACTCCTGTACCCAAGAGTTGATAGGTGGTGTCGAAGTCCAGGCACATTGATAAAGTTGGGGCCACTCAGATGCCTCATGCCCGCAAGAATAGAGTATTGTGGTGAGTGCAGCAACATGAGGGTGACTGAGGTACTCAACGACATGATTTGTGCTCCCTGTTTTATACTTGATGTTCAGATGGAACTGTTGTAGATATGTGGACCACTTTTGATGGTGTTCATTCTGCAACTTCCCCTGTGTCTGTATGAACTACAAAGGCTTGTGATTAGTGGGGATGATTGTCTCCTTTCCCAGAATGTAATGTTTCCACTGATGACATGCTTGCATAATGGAATACATTTATTTGTCATAGGTGGGGTATTTTCTGATAGTATCTAAGAGTGTCTCACTATGGTATTCTACTTGATGCATATGTTGGGTGAGAACTGCGCCAACAACATAGTCGGAGGCATCAGTCTCAATCTCGGATGGTTGTTGCAGATCAGGTAAAAAGAGTATTGGAGCTTAGCACAAGCAATGCTTCAAATCCTTAAATTCTCGTTGTTTTTTCTGCCCCCATGCGAACTTTTCCCTGCCACCACCCTTGGTTACTTGGATGAGGGCCCATGCAATATGGGAGAATCCTAAAAAGAACCTTCGATAGAAGTTGGAAAGTTCCAAGAAGCTCCAAAGCTCGGTTAATGTGGTTGGGGCTGGCCAGTCAGGAACAACTTGGATCTTAGTTCGATCCACATGTACCCCATGCTCATCAACAATGTAGCCCAAGTATTGGACCATGTTCATTCCAAAAGAGCATTTTTCCGAGTTGGCATATATCTTGTGTTGCGGCAGAGTGCCCAAAACTTGTTGAATATGATGCATGTGCTCCTCCCAAGATCTGTTGAAGATGACGATGTCATCCAGATATACCACCACAAAAGATTTGGTGAAGGCCGTCAATACATCATCCATCAATCTCATGAAATTTGTTGGTGCATTTGTCAAACCAAAAGGCATGACCAACCATTTGAAGGGACCTTCTTTAGATTTGAAAGTTGTCTTCCATACATCAGTTGGTTCGATGGGAACCTGGTGGTATCTAGACTTTAGGTCAATCTTGCTAAAGAACTTTTCCCCCTTAAGTTGGTTAAAAAGGCCATCAATTCAGGGAATTGGGCATCATTCCTGATTGTGATTTTGTTTAGTCATCTATAATTAATACAGAGCCGCCAGGCCCCATCTTTCTTCTGCACCAGCACAATCGGGCTTCTGCAAGGGGAGGATATGGGTCAGATGTGCTCCTTTTGAGGAAGCTCTTGGATTTGGTGCTTGATTTTGTCATTCTCCATCAACGAGGGATGATAGACTTGTCCATTAGGTAGTGGGGCACCGCGGGTTAAATTAATTGGATGCTTGACTTGGCAGTGCGTCGATACCCGGTGGGTGAGGAGAAGATGTCTTTGTACTCTTCCACGATCCCGTCCACTTTCTTTTGTTGCAAAGAGAGGTTCTGTGTGGAGGTCACGGATGTGGCGGTGACCTTTTGCTTATTGTGAGCATGGATCACAAAGAATATGAACTTCCCGGTCTGTGAAATGACCTTACTGCATTTCTTAACAGAGATTAAAGAAATATCGATAGGTGACGCTACCTCTAGTATTATGTACAATTGTCTACCCAAAGTAATAATACTATCACGGTGTCTAGATTCATACACAACATGTTTCTTCCACAAATATGGTTGGCCTAAGAGAAAATCAAAAAATTCAAGGGGAACAATATCACACATTACTTCGTTTTGAAGGGCTCGATGTTGTAGGGCAGACGACACTCTTGGCTGATGCGAAGATCTCATCCTTGGAGAAGCCAACCGATGGTGTAAGGTTGTAGGTGTGGTGTTATCGGCAGGTCCAACTGCTTGATGACCCCTGTTGAAATCAGTTTCTTCTAACTGCCGCTATCAACAATGAAATGCAGCGGAGCTCCTTTTACCCACATATGTGAGTGAAAGAGGCATTCCCCTTCCTCTAGTTCTTCTGGTTCACTTGGTTGGACTTTGGTGGTAACGACAGTGGCACTGGGTTCGACATCAATGATCTACTTCCCACTTTTTGGATTTGATTCGGAGTCACAATCTGCCTCTGACTCGGAATCTTTCAGCTCAGCCACCAGTGATTGCTTGGACTGACATTCTGCGGTGTTGTGCCAAGGGCTTTTACTGTAGTCACACCATTTTCTCTTATCCTTCTTCATCTTCTCATTACCCTTCTTGGGTTGTGGCTTGGACTGGTTGTCCTGAGACCAGCCATCTTTTCTCTGTCCCTTTTTTTGTGGGTTGGGGTTGTCTTTTCCCTGCTTCGATTGTGAGGAGTTTGTAGATCCAAACTTGTGCCTCTTCTGCTTAAATTTCTGCTTGATCTTGACAACATATCTATAAGCCGCACCTAATGGTGCAATGTCCAGAAACTCCAATTTTGTCTAAATGTATATATGTGGACAACCGCGGTATTTGAGCACCATATGTCGTTCAGAGTCTTTGATACCCAATTTGGTGTGCAGGGTATGGAAAATATTGGTGAAATTCGGTACTCTCTAGTCCCTTTCTTGACGTAGTGTGGTCCATCTTATGTACTGGTCCTCGTAGCTTTCAACAAGGTAGTATTGTTTTTTAATGGCATCCCTGAAGCAATCCCACATGGGCGCAATCGAAAATATTGTAGATTCCTCTATGGCCCTTTACTTAGAGTAAGTATCCCATCAGTCCTTAACATGGGGGACGACCTTGAGGAGTGCAAAAATAATATTTTCCCTGTCGGAAAAATTGTGGACCAAAAAATACCCTTCGAGAATATTCAACCATTTATCTACAACATCCACATCTATCAGTCGTTCAAATAATGGAATATCAAAATTTACTTATACCTTGAAGGGGGTTGCATGGATGCTTGATGAAGATGCATCTCTTGTGGGCAATCCTCGAAGGATCTGTGCAAAGTTGTCCATCATTTCGTTCCTTTTTCGCTCAAGGGCTTCCTAGAGCAACATTTTAAAAGGATCTGTTGCTCCATCTTATTTCTTCTCATCCCCCATGGGTTTTTATTGGGCTCGGTGTGTCTGATCTTTCAAAGGCTCAACTGGTTTGAGTCCCAAATTCTTGTACCCAGATCTTGTCAGGGACATGCACGAAGAAAAATAAATGAAGAGCAGACTGCTCTGATACCACTGATCGGGATTTATGAGCGGAACAGAAGGAATAAAAGACTGAATATAATAACACAGATATAGGAACAACCACAACAGATATCCAGTGAACAATAACTTCTATTGAATAAATAAAATAGGCTGAAACTGTAAAACTGCAGAACTGGAAACAACTTGCTCGAATGGTGGTAGCTATCTCTGAGAAGATATGTGGCTTGCTACGCGCATCCGTCTGAGCATAATGATTATAGTGTGGCTCCAGAGGCATTTTTAACATTACTTATGAATTCCAAAACCCTAGACATCCAAAAACCTAACCCTAGGAGATGAAACTCCAAAAGTTATGTGGGTACTTATGGGTAAGTTAGTACCTCAACTTCCCAGAGTCGTAACTTTTGAATACGACCTCTGTTTTAGGCACGTGATAGCCCATTGGAAAGGTCTTTTAGAGAGCTACAGATTATTCCATAAAAATCTAAATATGTCTACAGTTTGACTATGGCACGCCAAAAAACCATTGTTTAGGGCCCCAAAACGGCCCTGGAAGTACAAAAAGATGTGTTGACATGAAAACTTTCAAAATAATCTAGTTGGATTAGGTGGGCGGCCACCAATATCCACTTGGAAACTGTGTAGGGCTTCAGACAGCCTTGAAAGTGTAGAACCCAAAATTACAAAGGATTATAGAAGAACATGTTGAACTAAAAACTGATAAGAGGAGCCAGTTGGAATAGGGGGGTGGCCACCAATATCCACCTGGATCACTTAGATGGCTCTTTTATTGATTTGATTTACTCATCATGATACATTTGACTTGAGATCCTTGGAGGGCGTACCCATTTGTCTTTGCAGGACCTAGTTGGTGGACAATTTTGGAGGAACAAACCTAGTTTGGGCTTTCATGGGGCTTGAATCCCATAGGTTGGATACCAGGGCCCACATGTCGGATGATGAATACATGCCTTTGGAGGCCTAGAAGACATCATGGAGGACCTAACCTATCCCCTACCACCCAAACAATTTGCCTAAAAATGCCAAAACGTCACCCTTGAGGGCTTGACATCATAGTAAGGCTAGGGTTTGGTGGTGGTTGAGGACACTCGACACATTTTGAAGTAAGGAGGCCATGGATCATGGAGAAGAGGCTTGGATCAAAGACACTTGGCCTTTGGAGGCCTAGCTCACCCATATCCTACTCCAACGACTTGCAAAAGTGCCAAAACATCACCCTAGGAGGGTTACGTCTTACTTTAGGGTTTACATTATGTGCAAAACATGAATTAAAAAGCATTATTTTATGTAAAGAGGAAAAATAAGGGTTGTTGTCCCCTTATTTTGTGTTTTATCCTAAATTTGTGGACAAACTATGTTTAAAACATTTTGCATAAATAGAGATCATTTGTATCTCATTTGGATCATATCTCTCCCATGTGGAGAAGGACACTTGGCTAAAATTTCCGCACTACTTGGGCAAATTTATTCTCTCTCTCTATTGTGATATCGTTTATCTCTTTTCTTATGGAAGGAAGTGGTGCCCTACTCTTGGAGGCTCTTTTTCTTTTTTTGGGTGATGAAAATTGCTTGGTAACTAGGGTTTTGTCTTGGTATGTATTGGAATTGGTAAGGAAAATCTGCAGTTTGTTAGGTTTCTTTCTTGTTCCATGCTTTTTATTGGATATATCCTTGGAGGAGTATAAGGATTTACAACCTCCACCCATTTTTATCCTTATTGTTTGTTGAAAGGGATATTGCAAAGGTTGCTAGGATGAGTAAAAGGGTTTACACCCTCCTAGACTTTACCTTGTTAGGGTTGTTATCTCAAGGGAGTAAAAGGGCTTACACCCCTTGAGATTTAGTAGTCCTAACCTAATACAATAATTCGCCACAATCCATTTGGAAAGACATTAATCTTTTATTGTATTGGAGAAATAAATTGCTTGCATTGAAATACGTGATTTTACGAGATATTGAATTTGTTCAAAGTGGAATCAATTATTTTCTTTAACCACTTGCTTGAGCCACTAGGGTGTTTTGATTGGTCAAGGATATCTTGTTGTTGTTACAAACTTATGCTACAACCATTAGGGTTGTTGCAAACTCTCATTTTCAAGCTTAATTTCTCACTCTTTTATCGTTGGAAATAGTTGGAAAGTTGCTATTGTTAATCTACTTGATGTTGGCTACTATTGGGCAACTTTTTGGGAAATTCCTTGGGGTAAAAGTTACTGTTGTAGAAAATATTTTCTACAGCCATTTGGCTGCTCTGAAAACATCTTTTTTCAGCCCTAATTCACCATCAAAGCTTGTGCTAAAGTACTGGGAATTAGTTTGCATGTTTTGTGCTTCATTGCCCAATAAATACTTAATGCTTTCGATGGTTATTTCTGCAGTAAGTAATTGATTTTATTGCCGATATATATTTTTGTTGGCTGCTTAAAATAGGGACACCAAGATTAAATTGCTCATCCACCTAACATATAGCTCGTACAATTGTCTTTTCTTGTGTCTCGGGTAGGTACAAACACTTCTGTAGATACTCAAAGACCTGGAAACCTTAAGCCACTTTTGAGACGTGTCATCAAAGCCATCTTCCACTTATAAATTTTACCTACAGGGGCATACATTCATAAATACCACTTTCCATCTCATTTCCCCCTAGGGTCACCTGAGATTCCCCCCTTGAGGTGATCACTTCACCTCTAAATTCATGTGAATACCTATCTGAGGTGACATTCGGTAGGTGTTCTCTTAGTTGTCACCATAATATGGTTTGGGTTGGGATTTTCCCAACCTACAACTTGTGTGATAACAGGGCCATAGTCAAGGGAATTTTGAAAGAGGAGAGAGATGGGTTTATGATCAGATGTGACTAAAGGTAGGATCTTTGACTTAAAGGTATCACCTTGTAAGAGAAGGCTGCTATGAACTAAAATCATGTCAAGCCTTGATGGAATGTGGCCAGGTCCAAATCATTTATTGTTCCAAGTGTATTTACCTTTAATAGGTTTGATGTCTAATAAATCCCAATCGTTAATTAGGTCTTCTAGCTTTTCCCTAAAGGGATATCGGACAATGTTTCCTCCCCTTTTTTTTGAGCTGCGCAAAACAATGTTGAAGTCTCGAGCTACGATGCAATATGAAGCAAATTTAGTATTCTTAAGATTCATAACGGATCTCCAACACATAACATTGTCCATTTAGTTTACACACATATAAAGATTAAATATGTTAATGATCTTTCCCGTCTAAATGAGTTTAAATTTAGTGAGAATTCAATGTTGGGTTTGAAAGGAGAACTCTAGACTTACCACTTGTGTGTTCCAGTAAGTGTGTATCCCCCCTGATGCACCTCTTGAATCTTTAGTTATTCCATCACACTATCTCCATAGCTATTTCCCAATTTTGATTGCCTCCAAGGATTTCATTTTCGTCTTCTGGAGCAAGAGGATTGTAGGCCTTTCTAATTTGATTAAATCCTTGACTATGGCAACCTTCGTTTTGGTTTTCTAAATTCCTGCAATTCCAGGAGACTAGCGTCAATATTTCAATTGTGATTTGGAAGATCCCCATATTGGGGGTGCATTATTTGCTGGGGATTTTGATGGTTTGGATCCAACCCCCATCATTTTCTCCATTGTCTGTTGAGAAGCCATCATGATTTTTTTGTTTGGTTTATCCTCCCTCATTATTCAAGTTGGTTATCTTCTAGATCTTTGTGGTGTCCTTTCTTATAATTCCCTATCTCCTATGTGATATTCCATGGAGGCATTTACTTCTTATTCATGTGTTTTTTGTTCATGGAACATTACTTCAACATCTTTATAAATTTCCACTTCCATTGCACCCCATGATGCTTTGTCTTCTTCTTCGATCCGAGGAGTCCCTCCTTCACCAAATTCAATTTCCTTTTGATGCATGGCTACTATATCTTTTGGAATCAAGGGCCTTGAATCTTCATCTCTACTCTGTGGATTTTGGACTAAAGGCAGCTCCCTCAAAGAAGGCAATTTCTTAGTCTCCCATGGAAAAATGGTTTGTGCCTCATGAAATGGGTTGGTATCTTCTTGAGACAGAACTCCATATATGTTATTCATTGTCAGTTTATCACCTTCGTTGGAGTCAACATGATCGTTAAGAGGACTGGATGATGATCCCTTTGTACAATTAGTATGCCCTAGAGTTTTCCCTGTCGTAGACAAAGGGCCTTTTCCTACCATTGCTTGATATCTAGCCCCATGTTAACATTGGATCTTGATTTTCGATTAACAATTTTCCATTTATCCATTTTTTTTAAACTTGAGATTGTTGGCTTTTATATTTTTTGTAGTCTTTACTGAAATGTCCATATTCATGGCAGGATTTGCACTTGAAGGAAAGTTGCTCATAGTCAAGTTGTTAAATGTGTCGCCAGTTATCAAGAGATACCAACACTACTTTTGGAAGTCCTTTCTCTAAATCTACCTCAACAAAGAATCCCTTTCTTCCCTTCGTTGCTCTTCAATGTGTGAATAAGGAGTCTAATATGCTATCCATCTTCAGGAACAACCCAACAAAGTTATATCTTGAATCTTGAGCACCCAACCAACAACAATCTATAGGGAAAGAGATGGCTTATTATCAACCCAACCTTATGTTCTTCTTTATCCTTCCATCTCTCTTCTTAGGTCCAACATATTCTCTTCCATGGCTCTACTTGGTCATCTATAGATTCAAATCTCATTCTTGATCTAAAAACATAGCTCCAAAATTTTAAAGGTGCATGTGCCTAAATGAATGGTAGAATGATAGAGTTCAATTAAGAGTGGAATGAATATGGTAATAGGAATGAATGCATGAATGAACTAATTCTAACTAGCATGAAGGGAGAGTGCATAGGGATAGAGAAAGTTCAAATTCCTAGGAGGATAAATGATCTTACACTCCTTTGTTTTGTTGTACTAAACCCCCATGCTTTCATAACTAGTGAAGGTGGAGTTTATCACCAACCACCACCTACATCCAATGATTGGTGGTTGAATTTTTTCATAAAGCACGTGGCAATAAGCATAAATATAAAACTTAGGAAACTTATGATTATTTGTCATCCCTTTAGACCCCCTTTCATCTTCCCCTCTAGTGGACTCATAGCCCCTCTGGTGCTCTCCACACCCAGCGTTGGACCTTTACCTTAATTTTTGAAATAATATTTACATATCTTGAGAATACCATGGAAATTCTACCTCTTGGTATATTAAAACAATATTTACCATAATTGCATGCCTATCCATCCACTAATTGGACCTTGACCTTGACTTCTACACTAGGAATTCATATAAGATATTTTCATCATTTACACATGGGATTGTTTATCTAAGCTCATATGGCTTAACTTCGATCATTATAACCATTTATTTGTAATTTGATCAAAGCATCCAAGGTATCAAAACCAGGTTATTACAGTTGTCCTCTTAATTCATTTTCATTATGGCTCTAGGAAAACTATATTCATTAACACAACCCCATTCAATAACATAACATTTGTTCTACAGAAACCCAATTCCTACATAGAAACTTGACCATTCTAAAGACATCATGTGCACTTCTATTGTTAACAAGTGCATTGCAAGACCTTCTGAATTTGAAGATATTTTCTTGCCAAAATATGTTGCTTAGTACTCATGATCAATTGCAAATCCTATGAAAAGAAAGCATCCATGCATTATATTATTTTTCTGATTTAATGAGTACAAAGACTTAGATAATTTTTGTAGAGAAAAAAAATGGTGTTATACATCCCATATGGAAAAATCAAGAATGTCATCAAAGGAAAATGTCAAACATGGTCTAAAGCATACACATCTTAGAATATGCTAATACATTCTATTGGATACAATTTTATAGTTCAATCAAGAACAACGTGGGGCGACACTGACATAGCCTTTGAAACAATTGCATCTAGATCATAACAAATCTTTATTATTGAAGTCTCTCTAGACTATGAATGCCACACCTCTATCCTTGAGAAATATGACATACAAAATGATATAATACACAACATGATTTCTAGACCAAATTTGACTTGGTCTACTAGAATCACTAAAACAATTAAACAACCATTCATTTTGAGCACATAAGAAGATTTCAACATTAGAAAAAATCTTTACAAAGAACAACAATCAATAATGAAGGAAAACATAATGAGAAAGAAAAACAATTGATATATGGTGCTGCATTTGTTCACTACTAGAGGTGCAGGCACATGAAAGACATTTATAACAAAATCAATCTAACAAGGGTTGTTGCAATTTTACAATAAATTGCTTCACAATGACCCTCTCAAAAAAATGTGATCATAGTGCATTTACTAGAAAAGCTACATATAATGCAAATGGAATCAAAACACATTCAACTCCATGCGTACCCTTAACAACGACAAATATGCTTCCATTAAACTCAAGTACATTAGATATCTTGAATAAAGAATATGAATGCCTTCACCTTCTACTTAGTGATGAGGAATAATTAATAAGTTCTTGGATGTTATACAACATGGATAGAAGGCTCCACAAAAAATTTCATACTCCTTTAAGAAATGTTAACATCATATTGTGTGGTGATCTTTGTCAAGCACAACCTGTGCATGATTCTTGGATTTTTGACCAACCATGTTTCCATTGTGAAACGATCTAATATAGGTTCTAGAGAGACAACCTCAAATGTTTCAAGCTCAAACAAGTCATGAGACAAGAGAATGAAGTTTTCATATATATTCTCAATAGAATGAGGACCTATTCTCAAACAAAAGATGATACCAACTACTTGAACAAACATTGTTATAGATGTTCGCCAAATGATCTAATGTTTCCATACCTTTTTCATAGGAACAAATATTTTGAAGAACATAATCGTAAAATGTTGGCACTTATGCAATCAGAAACATATACATTAAAAGCATAGAATAACAAAACAAATTGCATGGAAACAAACACTTTTGAAAACATGAAAACACATTTGTCTCTACAACTGTCATAAAAAAAAATGCGTTGGTCAAGTTAATTGTAGGCAACTATGCCATCTAAGAGAGCCCAACAAATGGTCCATAATGTATTTTTAGACACTATATAGAATGCAAAGTCAATATTGGGTAGATTGAATTCATAGACACAAAAATTGGCCTAGTTCAACAACATATAATTGACATTTGTTCATGCTTGACATTTCCCATAATTGGACACCTTCCATAAGATTCTCTATACAAATGACCTCTAGAGTAAAATCTTTTTTATTTGACAAAAAATTCCTTCCCAATTGGCATGTGCACAAAAAATACACAAGTCACAAGGTCCAGCAATGGATGCCTTGGAATTTGACCCCGCTAGAGTTAAAGAACATGGATTTGTGTACATAATGCTTTCTCGTGTTAAATACATTCGATCAATGTATCTCATAAGCAAACTATAAAAAACAAATTTCACTCTATTAGAGAAAGTTGCTTTTGAAATAACAAGGTTTCAAATAGATGTATACCAATATCTTGAATATGGTTTGTACTTAATAGAAAAATCAAATTATTTGCTTATATGCTCATTGAACACATTAATCTTGCAATTGCATGTTGAAAATATTGTTAAAGACTCTGAGTTGATGAAAACTAACATCTTGTGTTTCCAAGAACCACAAATGATTTTTATTGCAAAAGATAGTATGCTTGCCAATAACTACTATTATCTATCAAACGTATGCCTCCATAGCATCGTCACATGTTATTAAAAGAACCTAGTAGTTGAGAAATCTGAGAATCATGGCACAGAAAGCATCAAATCAATTATCACTCACTTCACAATGCTAACATTGTTGTCATGATGGAAAATATTTACATTGTACCAAATGCTCCAGTTGAATATATTTTCTGCTTCATGAGCACCATAACATTAAAAATATGACGAGGTGAATACATTGTAATCACTAGTCATTTCAACTTTGACATGTAGCAAAACAATAATGCACAAAAAAAGATCTCTTGTTTAAGCAAATTTGTAACATGACATTGCATACAACCAAAGCAACACTTGCTCATTGACATATCACTTTTGAACAACTCTGCCAAAATATGGCAACATATTTAGTATCTTCAATGCTTATTGAATTGATCATAATTTTATTTTCCTTTCAACTCCTTTCAAAACCTTTTCAAACATTTTTCCATACTATCACCTTCATACTTGCCTACACTTTTCATAGCTACAACTAATTACTATCACCACTCTCCACTAAGAACATTGTCTTTTTCTACTGCTTAGATATATTACCCTAGTATCAATATTGCACCATAACAATCGTTGCTTTCTTTCAATTGAAAAAAAGCAAGATTTTTTCATTCTCTTGGAAAATTGTAGAGGCTTTGTTCTAGCAAATTAGATACTCACCTACACATATACTATATGCACATATACATTACTCCTATTTTCATTGCACTACTGAACATTTTTCACATGCCCTGCACAACCATTCATTGCCTATACTTGTTCTTATGCTACTTTCGTACTACAATGTAGATTCACTAAACTAATTCTTTGCACTACTCTTGAAAATCTAGAAACACAATTCTCATCCAAGTATTTATTTGCTCTACTCTTAAAAATAGAGAAACACAACTAGATTATTTTTAACCTTGCTCATAACTTCACTAGATTCTCTTTAACCTTGCTCATAAATTCAGTAGATTCTCTTTGTTTCTTTTTTAAATAGGATCAATAAAAATGTGCACTCCTTCCACTAATCAACTAACATTTCTAGTTTCACTTCAATATGTGTTATGAATGCATAGGATGTATTTTACAGGTCTTTGAATTGGTGACTCAAAACGTAGTGGGAATTGAATAGGTGGTTGATTCAACCATGCTCGGTATGTTTCCTCTCCAAGTTGTGCTCATTTAATAGCAAGTTCATTATTTGACATCGTAGTGGGGTGTAACGATAGACGATAGACATGCCATCCATCATCATAATCTTGATTGTAAAAATATTGAACATTACATCAATAATATTAGTAACACAATGCATTTACTATTTTCAAACATTATACCAAACATTTATTAGAAGCATGTATTTTTTCCCACTAATAAAAATGCAACCAACCACTTTATAAAACAAATGTTGAATTAAGCAACACATTTACATTAGTTCTATTGAAAATCCAAAAATACAATTACCCAATCATCGTTTTCTTGCGCCCTAAGGGTGTCTGCGTAAAAGAGATCAAATTCACAGTGTAATACCATTAACCCGGGCTAGTTGTTGGAAGATGGCATGTTATAATTGGTAGGGTAAAGCAGTTGTCCATTTTTATCAAACTTATTATTTTTATTTCTTCCTCCTGATAAGAGCTTGTGGAATTTTAAGACTACTGGAATATCTTTCACATTCAAACTCGATCATGGATAATGATCGAACAAAATCCAATGAACAATTTTTCAATTGCACGCGCATACATAACATAAATTCAATGAAATAAACAAATTATAAATAAAATCTAGACTTGCTACATTCAACAAGGGAGAACTTAAAGGACTTGCAACGATATGGAATGAGTTGGAATCTAAAGAAATGGCCATTTGATATTATAATTCCTTGTTGAGAATATTTCTGGAAAAGAACTGTGTACCTGGTTTTAAAACGTCCAACGTTTCGAGTGGACACTCCATCAAACATCAGGGACAACAAAAAGCTCAAATGTAAGGAAAAGGGTGTCGAGGTATGTATTAAATAGGAGGAGATGAAGATGTCCGTTGAATAAAAATTAATGAAAATAATCAATAAGCCCATTGAGATTGCAAAGGTAAAAATATTTTTAAAAGTTTTACAAAGTAGTCGTTGAAAAGGAAAGAAGGGGGATCAATGATTATAATATATAATGATGATGAGTTAGAAATAGTCAACAAGAAAGAGGGAATGATGAAGGTTTAAATTGCCAATTCATAATGATTCGGCTGCATGCAATTGGAGTATTATAATACATCATGATCATTATGAATTGGAAATGTAAACCTTCATCATTCCCTCTTTCTTGTTGACTATTTCTAACTCGTCATCATTAAATATTATTAAATAGTATAATTATTGATCCCCCTCCTTTCCTTCTCAATGACTACTTTGTAAAAAAATTAATTTTTTTTTTACCTTTGCAATCTCAACGACTTATTGATTATTTTTATTCAATGAACATATTCATCTCCTCCTATTTGATACATACATTGGCACTCTTTTCCTTACATTTGAGATTTTTGTTGTCCCTAATGATGGGTGGAGAGTCCACTTGAAACGTTGGACATTTCAAAACAAGATACACAATTCTTTTCCAGAAATATTCTCAACATTATGTCTAACTATGAAAACTTACTTGTTTAGATTATAATTCATTTTTTCTTGGATTTGAGCCAAAAACATCATCTTGGGAAGCATAGAACAATCTAACTTCAAATAGAATTTGGAATAACTTTTATAAGTTAACGGTGTGCTTAAACATACAAGGATGCCCTAATTCACTTACCTTATGAGGTTGAATTAGAGGGGGTTTTCTCATGTCGTTGAATGTTCTTCTTAGAGAGGTACATGAAAAAATTGAAGGCGTTTGTTCGACAAAGGGAAAAACTAGAGGGCTCTATGGCAAAGGGGTACATAGTATACGAGTCGTTCTATTATTCCAGTGAGTACATCAAGCAAATTGACGATAAAGCGGGAGCAGTGGTTTGAGAGGACCAACAAGATGAGGACAAAAGGGAAAGGGAACTACTCCAAACAAATGAAAAAAGGCGCTTGATAAAGAGTAAGTCGTTTATATTTTGTCAATTTAGTACATAGAAAATGTTTACACTGAAGTTGATAATATTTATTTGAACTCATGTTATTCGTTTTGAATTATTGTATACATCAACGAATTTAGAAATTGATGCCACCAATAAATTAGTTATTTACAATGCGTTAGCAATGCGAACATGGGTCATGTTGTATGAAGAGAAAAGAAGGAAATGGAAGAGTGACAGGAAAGCATTCAAATGGTTGAATGGTAAAAGCATGCCTTATCCTAATCATTTAAAAGAAAATATTCCTAAAAATTGTCCCAACAATTGGGTGGTTGACTAGATACAAGATAAATATGTAGTGTCCAGTTGTAACCCACGTGGAGAAGATATGGATGCACTAAAAATAGGGATCATGTGCAAAACCTATGTAATAACCTCTCTAAGTACCACATTCAATTTATAATACTGCACATTTGAATTGTAACATGTATTATGTTTTTATTAATGCTCGGGTTATAAGACATATGCCACTGACCTTTGTTTTCATTTTTACAAGTGCATTTGTTCATGTCCATGTGGCCATATGGACATCATTTTCACACTAAGTATGTTGATGATGGACACATCACAAAAGATTTTGGAGTGGAGGTTGATTTCAACCAATCTAGTCGTGCTAGCCACTGTGATCAAAACCTACTAGAGGGGAAGTTAGGTTACATTGGAAAGATACAAGAGATCATGCAAGTGGACTTCTCATATTTTCAATGTGTTATTTTTTGTTGCAAGTGGTGGGATACCTTCGATCGGAGAAATGTAAAGGAAGATTGTGATAGTGGGCTAATATGTATTAACTCTAAAAAAATGTGGGTTGAAAAAAAGGAGCCTTATGTTTTCCCAAAACATTGCAACCAAGTGTTTTTTATCTAAATGTGTTGAATGGAGATTGGTGGTTCATACTGAGACATGATTTGAGATTTAAACTTCTTTTTGAGAACAACAATGTTATAATGCCAAGCGAGGAAGATAAGCAAGGCGATGTCAACAAATACTGACATGTAAATGCTTTGTTTCGACATTTATATTTTGGATGTGTCATTTTACTATGGGTATCTATAATGGCCAATTATATTTTTTTTCTTCATTTTATAATGTTGGATATGAAAAGTTAACAACCATTTACAACCACAATATTGAAAATACATTAAATAGTACAAGCATATGATGTGGTTTTGATATATTTTTAGTGTCATATTTATTGTTTATTATAGAAAATTTATGTTGTATTGTACTAACATACGTTTATGTTAACCTTTGAATTACTAAGCATTAATTGAGATATCACAAAGTTGGTGAGTATTCATATAATACAGTAGTAAAGATTTATTTTAAAATGATAATATTAAAAAATCAAACCTCAAAATTTTTATTGCTTGAAAAATTCAAAATTCAAATAAATGTATACTTACTTTGACGGAACTTTTAAGGACATTTCCAAAAAAATAACTATGTGCAACATCTATGAGTTTTGGAATCACACTTGTGGTGTTGGCATTACCAACTTTGATGTCACTCCCAACCTTAACTAGTGCAACTATCATGGCCTTCACATATTTCACTCCATCATTTAGTTTTCTAATCATAGAAATGTATATTAATCATTCTTTTTACATTCTCCTTGAAATAAGTGTCAATATATGAAGGACATGGAAATTATAAAATAGTCTTTTTCTAGAGTCTCGTCACAATTAAGGAAAATTTTAAGGATCCATAATTATCTAAAAGTATAGAACCTTTGTCAATTTTACTAATTCTTAAAACATTAATTATAAAATGTTTGGTGATATTCTTGTAAAAATATTCCAATTTCTAAGTATTTGTATATTTTTTAAAAAAAATATTGACAACTCATAGAGTAAAATCATTTTATTCCATATTAGAATTTGGGTGAATAATTAAAAAAAAAAAATAGAAATTAGCAAATTATTTTAAAAGAAAACAAGACAAATCATGAAGTTTAGCCTATTGAGTTTTCCCTCACTATAATCCACCCTAGAAAGCTTGGATATAAATTGTTACCATGGAAGCCAAAGATTGAAATTCATTATTATTAATGAATTTGTTTTCATATTTAATAATTTAAATTTAATTAAATACATTTAATTAATTATAATTTTTAAATAATAAAAATTATTAAATATAACTATTATAAATTTAATAAACAATTATTATAATTTTATCATTAAAATAGATGAAAAAATAACATTTCATAAGATTAATTATTCAAATTGTTTTTTTTCATTCACTAATCAAATCCAATATTTGCATACATTTTAATACAATATTAATGAAATATATTACTTAGCATAAGTTTTTAATAGAAGATTCAACTATTACTTACATACTTTTACATACTTTTTTAATAGAAGATTCATAATGTTAGTAATAAAGTAAAAAATTGTGAAATCATTTCATTGAAAGTGCATAGATCAAAATTAATTTTTATTTTTTTTATATTTAATATTTTAAATTTAATTAAATAAATTCCATATATTATAATAGTTGGATAATATAAATCAATAAAATCTTTGGAAAAATTAAAATACAATAATTGTGATTTTAGTAAATAATTATATTATAACTTTGTCTTGTAATTTTTGAATAATTAAAATTAAAAAACTAACATTATTAGTGAATAATTATATTATAATGTTATTATTACAATATATGAAAAATACATAATTATTGAAATCACAAACATTTCACTCATCATATTTAAGTATTTTTGTTTCTAAACACGTTTAATCAACATATTGTATCTTGTTGGACAACAAACAATTCACCTTGAAGAAAAGTTAAACATTATATCACGTTAATGGTTATAAATTTTTGTAATCACAATCCAATTTAAACAATTTCATAAAAGTAAAGTTAAACATTATATGTGTTAGTGATTTATTGTTCCTAGAATATATTTGAAGGTTTTGTTGAAGTAACCAGGCTAAGATTGGACAAGTTAGGGGCAGAAGGGTGAGCTTTCAGAACCTCTCATTCGAAATGGTCAAATTATTCCAAGGTAGATGGAGAAAACAACAGAAAAATCATGCTCTCTTTGAGCCTAAAGCAATATTTTAGCACTCTAGCGCTTATCGGGGGTCGAAGGAGCTTATCACGCCCCAAAAGGGGCTAAGTCCATTAGCCAGGGGGGTTTATCACGGGACCATGGCCCATGAACCAAGTGCCAGCAAATACGCAGGCCCCCACTCATCAAGTAGATTTCAACATTGGTTGATCAACGGTCCAAATCTGATCCAGTGTTGAGATTCGTGGCACCGATTAAATATTGAAGGGCCCAACAACATCGTCGTCAGTTAAATGTAGTTCACATTTAACAAGGAATTATTATCTATCATCGATGACGATGTCCTTGCCATGTCAACCTTACACATAAGACCAACAAGAAGTTGCCATGTGGACAGGTGAACCCACCAGACATATAGGTCAACATCCTGAAAATGGGTGACATGTGTCTTACCTATCTGTCACATCAGCAACAGCTTGGACAAGTGAGAAAGTGCCACATCTTCAGGGTGACATCATCATAACATTGTTCATTCCTTAGTTGTTTCTGGTTTTTGGTCAAGCCTAGATCGACGACTCTCCTGATTTCGATGAAAGATCAATGACCCTCCCTGTTCTGACGACAGATCGATGTCTCCCCTCGCATCAGCGAAAGATTAACGACGAATATCGGGATGAGATGATCATTGTTGAAATGTGAAGAGAAATCTTCGACACAAGTTTTCACAGTGTCGACGACAACATTGTCGTCGACAAAATACATAAGAGATGACAACTCAGTGTGCCAAAAGAGCGTTGTCGGGGCCAATTAGAGGATGCCAACTGGACAAGTGGAACTCGCTAGATACACAGGTCAACATACAAAAAATGGGTGACACATGTCCCACTCCCCTGCCACGTCATTGCCATCGTAGGCCAATAGAAAATCGCCACGTGTCCAGAATGATGTCAGCATGATGATCTTTTCCTTAGCCATTTTTTGGGTTTGGGGTCGAGCCGGATTGACGGCTATTGTGCGTTTCTAGTTCCTCCTATCAATGGCTGTCGTAATTCCCAAATCGGAGTCTCCCTCATGACCTAACTCCGACCACTCCGAAGAGACACCTCTGATGGATGATTCAGATCTGCTCTCGTACCTTTTTCAAGTGGAGCCGATCAATGGTCCAGATCTGCTCCTATGTATCAAAGCCTCCTAGTGAGGTGTCACATCATCCTGATAGCAGAGCATTGTCAGATCCAATCAGACGCTGCCATGTGGATAGGTGGAACCCACCAAAGGTGCCCCAAAGCATATCAAATATGGGTGACAAGAGTCGTGTCTCCCTACCACATTAGCATTAGCATTGGCAAATAAAGGGTTGTCGCGCATCCAGGATGACATCAACATGACGATCTTTACCTTAGCTAATTTCTAATTTCAACCGTGGCTATATCTATGGCTCCAGATCATCTCTATTTCCTCCGATCAAGGGTCATCATAGTTCCTTATTTGGAGTCTCCCTCGTGACCTAACCCTGACCACTCCAAAGAAGCACCTTCGATGGATGGTCCAGATCTGCTCTTAGACCTCTTTCAAGTGGGACCGATCAACTGTCCATATCTCATGACAAGTTTCCAGTAGAGCCCTGTCAAAGCCAATCATAAACTGCCATGTGGACATAACCAAAGGTGCCCAAATGCATATCCAATTCAGGTGACACATGCTAGGTATCTTAGCCACGTCAACATCATCATCAAAGAATAAAAAGTTTCCATGGGTCCAGGCTGGCGTCAACATGATATATTTTCCTTAGCCAAATTTTTGCCCATGGTCAAGCTAGATCGACAGCTCCCAGTCTATCTCCTACACCCCGATCAAAATCCCATATCTCATCTTATTACAACTCCAATCAATGGTCCAGATTCAATCAGGATGATCTGACGGTTGTTGAGTTTTACGCTTTTGCAAACCTCGATAGCTTCGATAGGTGCACCTCCGATTGACCTCTAAGATTACTCGCCAAAACCGATCCGATGGCTTCTGATTCGTGCAATCTATGCAGTTGAGATTTCAAGCTTCCATCCAAAAGGAAAATGATTACAGGGACAAAGCTTGAGCGAATATTCCGACCTGCGAATCTCCAGTTTCTCCACGATCTCATGCATAACATAAATCTAGCAGGTGAAAGTAATTTATTCAATTTTTACCAGAAAAAAACCACTCAAGAATAAAGAAGTAGTAAGAATATTCAAGAAGCTAGAAGTGGTTTCAAGAAGCAGTTTCAAACATGAGCGAGAAAGATAAAATGCAAAGTGGGCGCTCATTGTCAAGATCGACACTTTGGGGAGTTAAAGAGTTTCTTGTAACCAGAGTTGTTCAACCATAGAAACCTTGAGCACAGTCAGTTGGAAAATGCAGCAAGAAACCAGAGATGCATACCCTATGTTTAAGTTTTCATTCTATAATTCCTCCTTACAGTGTTGTGTTCTTGTAAAGCATCTCCTCTCATTTTTGCTTTTCTTGTATCAGATCTGATTTATAAAATCTCAGACAATAGATTGCATCTTGTGTTCAGTGTTACTTCGTGATGTTTAATCCTAATATAGAAATTATTTCTTTTGAATGAATGATCATTTCTTATTAGCTCTTTCTTCATTTGAATGATATGTAGAGGGTAACTCCTTGAATTTGAGTGTATGAAGGTGTTAACTATTTAAATCATATGTTTATGGATTTGTTTACACTTGTTAGTGTTGTTGAATTCTTAATTTCTCAACACGTTGTTCATTCACATAGGCTACAAGATTCATTCGTAGTAGTGCCCTATATGTTATTTTGTTCTTTCCTTTAATTCACCATTTCATCTCCCTTTTAAGCTTGGTTGTCTGAAACACTCGTAGACATATGCCTTTGATAGTTGAGAGCATTTTTCATATGAACTAAGAAATTTTTGAGGTCCTGTATTTCAAGACAAAGAGAGAGAGAGAGAGGGAAAGACTTCCCAAATATTGCACAATTATTTTACTGCAAATCTGGCTTTAAGATTCATCCCGAGTCTTGGCCCCTAGGGTGCCTCAGTATCGTTCCAACAACAGTCTGGAACATCTCGAGGATAACAATATGGAAACTGTAAATTTAAATGAGTGATACATCTCAAATTTAATTTAAAAACAAAGAAATCATTAATAACGTTAATCATTAGCATACTCATAATACATTTTGCAAATCAAACAACAACAACCACAACATTATATGAAAAAACATAATAGACATGAGGGATATACATATCAATATACATGTGAAACATACATCTCAACAAAATATGCAATAAACATGTCATATATACATCTCAATTCAAATATAAAACAATCAATATGCATGTCAATCAATACCACTACTCTCTAGGTCCACCATGAGAGCCAAATGCATCAATGTCTCTGCTAACATAGGTAGAGGGTCTATTTTTAAGTATGCTAGAAAGAAATGACAAAAATACACTATCAAATATGTCTCCATCAAGATCAACCTGTGCAACAGTACCCAATGTGAACATAATGTCTAAAGCATCAAAAGCTTGTGACACATGTAGAGGAGGAGGAGGATCAGTGGATGATAACACATGTGAAGGAAAAGGACAAGGATCAGTGGATGGTGACACAAGTGGGGGAGGAGGATCGGTGGATGGCGATGCATGTGGAGGAGAAGCTAGAAGATCAGTGGATGTTGCAGACACATGTGGAGGGGGAGGTGTAAGAGGATCGATATATGGTGTAGACACATGTCGAGGGGAAGCAAGAGGATCTACGGATGGTGCATAAACATGTGGAGAAGAAGCAGGATCAGGAGGAGGAGAACCATATGGTGGAGTAAAGGACGTGGATAGATCTAGTGATGAGGGAGATGGAACAGAATCATGAGAAACATGAGCAGGATCCCTCAACCTCTCAATGAGAGTGACGACACCAAAAATATGACACATCAGTAATTTCATGTCATGAGGCAGATTCATCCATATCATAGATAGCTCTGGTACTTGAGCCAGTGTGGGTACCACTCCATCACTAACCATAACACCACATAGGCGATCTGCCACCTCTATTTGAACTCTCTGATGTGGTCTATGTGGCATGTGGGTTCTATGTACTACAAGCTGATCCTTTGCTCGCTCCATCTCCTCATCCTGTTGGGGAGGCTCATCCCCAACATGTATGCCAATATATACAAAACAATAGATAATAATAATAAGATAATTAAAACAACATGTTACAATAAATTACATGTGAATTAAATAAGACATAAAAATATGTAACTAGATTTATCAAAACATAACAATAATATTACCTCTCTCATCTGGTGGCTCGACTATTGTAAATAGGATGCTTGGACATCCTCTCCAATCCATTCCCACGTATAGGTATTGTACAACATTAAGGACATAATTTTCCTCTCCAACCAAAAAATCGCATACCTCCCTAGCGGCCAGAGTACATAGCCAATCTGGCAAGCCCCTCTTGGGTAACAACTTCCCTCACATGTGCATGTGTGAATCAAACATAGGCCTCAGAGACAAGCAATGTACTTCTAGTCGAGTGGCATGAATCTTCTCAAAAAATAATGTAAATAACTCTGATGCAAATGGGAAGAATATCCTTCCAGATAAAACGACACGACAATGAACCAACTCAAAACAACATTGTCTCAAAAAAAATATCCGTCCACCTAATCAATCGAGGCCTTTGCACTAAACCATCTACATAATATATCAAAGGGAAACTAATGCACTACCCATCAGAGGTAAAGTGTGATAGTGTCATGATAACAAAACATGGGCACCTAACCTCCTCTCTATGAAATGAACTCATTTGCATCTAACCACAAGGATCCTGGAATCCCGAAGCGGAAAGAATGTATGGAATGACATATATTTGCACATATGTCAGTTGGGTCTCTCCTACAACACCAAGTTGTAGATAAGGGAACTGGGGACAAACCTTGCCCCTCCTACACAATCCAATGATGAAATAAACATCATCCTCTATGGGTTGATACCACATATCAGGACCGACTCTGAATGTATGTCGAACATGATCCCAATAACAGATCAACTTCTATAACAATGGAGAGTTCCCCTTAAGGGATGTACCCTCCTCATAAATCTTTTGGAGGCCAACATCCTTCAAAAGGGCATGTGTATGTGGTGTAATATGGCGAATGAATAGCTCCCTCTCCCTCCCTCGGGCCTCCCACTCATGTGAAAAGGTGAATGTTTCGACCCTCTGCTACTACTTCTCCTCCTCTCGTCGTCATCATCTCTGATTCACATACAAATATTTTTAGGCACATATATATAGATAAAATGAATTGAAATTATAAAACACACACATATATAAATAACTTGTATTTAACAAAAACTAAAATCAATTTTTGTTTGCAAAAAAATGCAGAAAAGTAACTTGTGTGATTAAAACATTCCCTACACAATGTTATCGGTGCTCTATATCAGAAAAATAGCACCATGCTGCTAAATTGTGAAATATTCGGCCATGTTTGTACTCTTTACAACACCGATGCATTTTTTCGATGTAGGGGTACCGCTAGGTTAAATTGTTTTATTGCAAATTAAGTAGTGCAATGTGTTAATCCTAATGCACCGATGCACCCAACCAATCACCCCGGTATGACAAGTCATTCCATATTTACCCTATGCGGTTGATTTAACAACACATGTACATTTTCTTAACATGGACGCATTGCTACAAAAAAAATTATGTCCTGCAAACTTAGTGGTGCACTTGGTTAAAATGAACGCACCAGTGCTCCAGTGTTCCCAGAGCATCGACATATTGTTTAGGAGTGCTTTGCGTTGTGTAGTGACCTAGGAGGATCTAAGGAACACTCACATAGGTCTAGGAGGATATGGAATGCACACATAAGACAAGGAGGATTCAGAACACTCACAGAGGTCCCAGAGGATCCATAAATTCTCAAAATTCAACCATCTCAAATTGTCCCGAAAACAACATCATTGCATACATGGTCAAATTTCTAGTCAACCAGGTCAAAGGTCAAAGTACATGGGAAAAAAGAAGTGACACGCATCACCACTTCAAGGGAAACACGTGGCACAAGGGTATTGGATCCGGATTGGGCAGATAGTACCTCTAGGTGGACAAATTGTATGATGACACATGGCATTGGAGAGCCAATGAGAGGCCACCATGTGGCGACCCCCCATTGGCCAATATTGGTTAATGTATGTTAAAAATTATGGAGTTAACAGGGGTTGAACCTGCAACCTCCATAACCTCCCAAAGGTCTAGCATGACCCTCCATTACCAATATGCCACCATATGTTTCTTAACTATTATATGTTGTAAATTTTATTTGAATTAGTGTTAAGTTTCATGTGGAAGGGGAAAGGGTTCGAGGGCTAGCCCCCAACCCCTAGTTTAAATGCTATACCACATGACCATTGCATAACGTCTGCGAGGTTTTTTAAACCATACACTAAACATTCACGCGGGAGTATATACTATATATAGAATCTAGTTTCAACTACATACTATATATATAGTTTAAAACTTTAACCACCAACGGAAATGCCAATGGTCACGGTGAATAGAACCCCCGACCTCCGCCATTTTACTCGGAGACTTAACCATTATGCCAATGACCCGTTTTTTCGAGATCCTCACTAAATATGACATTAAGTTTCCAAATTTCACGTGGAGGAGGTTGGAGGCCCGGGCCTGTATATTGGGCACGAATCTCAATGCATTACATGCATCCCAATGCATGAGTTTTGAGGTCTGCACAGATCTCGAGGTGGAATGAATTCTCATGCAGGGTAAGGATTTTGAGGTTTTATGGATGTCTCGATTTGTGTGCCAAGAAGAGGTTAAATATGTTGTCTCGTAGAGCATGCCATGAGGTATATTGTCCAAACATAGGCAACTTTATACTAATTTTTCACGATTTTTCACAAGGATCATGAATTTGAGGTCTATTTTGTGATTTGAAGTCATTTGTAAAAATATTTGATCAATTTTTCATTAATGAGCATTTAATGCATTGTTTTGCATGCCAAAGAGGGTGTAATTGAGCTTGTTTGGAAATTGGTCAACTTTATAATCAAAATTCTTAGAATTTCGCAAGGATTTCAATGGTGAACTTATTTCTTGTTTTGAGTTATGAAATTAAAGTGATTTCATTAAAATGGCTCTATGCAAGCACATGTTGTCATGTATTTTTGTATTTGGAGATGATGAAAGCAGTTATTATTGGATTGAAGGGAACTTAAAGATGAAACAAAAGTATGTAATATCTATGTAATTTGAGTTATTTTATTTTATGTTGTGTCATATCATCATTCAACAAACTAATCATCAATTTGTGAGTTTTTCAGTAAAAATCACATCATCAGAATTCTACAAACCATCCCAATACAATTAGTAAATTATTTTGGGATTAAGTTAGATACTGCATGTATATACTTAAAGAAATAAGTGGTGTCTAAGGATTTCCGGATCAAATGGTATCAAAGCTATTTTTGGTGTGTCTTGCAAGTTGTTGATGTGACATGAGATCCAAGAGTTCAGTTGATGAAGATCTTGAAGACTCTTATCAGGAAGTCAAGATGAGTAAAGTTCTTATGAAGTTGAGGCTACAAAAGAACATTAATCGACAAATCCAAAAGCAGAATTATGAGCTAAGAATGAAGTTGCAAGCTCTTGAGGAAGAGAAGCAAAGGCTGCAAGATCGACTATTATGTCATGAAGATTTTCATATGAGTGTTTTTCATGAATCAAAAATAAATTTGCATATATTGGCACCATCAATCAGTGAAGTTGGTCAAGCAGAGAATATAAAGTCTCCACTGCAGGAGAGACTATCTCCCTCAAAAAACATGATCGAGAAAGAAGACTCTTCACATTATTATTCCTCCCATAAAGATGGGGAATGCTCAAGGGTGTATAAAGCAAAGAGAACTTCATATGAAGAAGTAGATTATATAAGCAATTGGCCTTACCTTTCAATCCAGAGAAGAGTAACATGTGTAAGGCATTTTTAGAGAAATGTGTGCATGTTACAAGAGCATAAATGAAGACTTTTCCCATTGGTGAATGGTCTATTTATCCATGAGCTTCATGTGGAACTAGCAACCATGATGTGGAGAATTGTCGAAGAAGACAGTCTATGCAAGTAAATCCCTCTAAGAAGAAGGCAGATCATTTATCAAGTCAGAGGAAAAGGAGGAATGATAAGAAGGGATCGTGGAATAAGGCACTCTGCTCTTATTGTGGTAAGAGTGGACATCAGATCAAGAAGTATTGGAAACTTTACCCACACTTATGTCCAAATAAGAACAGAAATGATGTAAAGACACTTGCAAGAAGACAAGCAACAACTCCAGATGAAGTTAATGGTCTTACTGAAAGGCTTGGGAAAGAATACTTCTTGATGGTTGGTCTTGGAAAAGTGATATATGAAGACATCGAAGAATGGTTCGTGGACAGTGGCTCATCTCGCCACATGACTGGGATGAGATCAATATTTTTGAGTTTCTTAGAGTCTGACATGGATTGCTTTGTGGGATCCAGAACCAACACCAAATAGGCAATAAGGGGTATGGATATGTAATATTCTAGCTCGAGTCGAGAGGATTTTTGGGAATAAAACATATGTTGTATGTTCCATACTTGAAGGTAAACCTACTCTCAATTGCATCATTTGAGGATGATGGTTATGCAATCGCATTCCAGAATGGCCAAGTACTTGTGTATTCAAAAGAATCAACTCCAGACACCACAACAATGCTTGGTATTCACAAAGAAAGGTTATACAGGTTACTGGGAAGACCTATAGTATGGTCAAATGGTTACTTGGATTCGGCATCAGGTTCTGCATCATATTCAATGTCATATTTAGCATCAACATCAGAGGCATTGTCAGAGGTCGGAATTTGTGAGATCCTCCCAATACACTGGGTTGAATGAGTCCATAAGTCAACCATCTTTAAAAATTTTGTAAATATGTATATTTGTAAATTTATATGCATATGTAAATATGTTCTGAAGTCTATTAGAAGGCTTGTAAGCTAGTCATTGTAAATTATAAGAGTGAGAGAGACTTTGTAAATTTCTATATGGCCACCTTGTATGCGTGAGGGGAATTTTGTAAGAGAGTTTCTATATTTCCAACTTATATGATTTTGAGAGTGAGAGGAATATCGTTAGAGATATTTCTAGATAGCCACCTTTACATATTGTTATAGAGTGAGAGGAATCTCGTTAGGAAGATTTCTAGATAGTCACCTATACATATTGTTTTACAATGAGAGGAATCTCGTTGTAAATATTTCTAAGGCCTTTAGACAACACTATGGGAAATTGTATTGTATTGTAATCAACTAAAGAGCTACATATGTATCGAATTGTCTAAGACAACATTATTGATTCAAAGAACTCAAAGTGAAGGAACAGAAGGATGCAGGTAGTTGGAACATGTAGATCAGAAGTGGAAAGAGCATCAAAGTAATGCAAAATTTTCTAGAGTTGGTAAAGGAGAAATAATCCTCTTCAGAAATAAGAGGCATAAAGGTGCATGCTATAAGCATCTTTAGAATACTATGTCATGTTCATATAGATGTATACCTTGAATAGAAGTAAATCATGTACAGATGATAATAGTAAAGATCAAGTTGTTTTTCAAGGCGGGAGAGTAATGGACAGATAATTCATTCAGAGACTCCTACAGATACATCAAAAATAAATGAACAAGGAGTCCAAAAGGGAAAGTCATAGATCAACATTTGACTTGGTTTCATATTGGCAAAGATGGACTATCTCAACAATAGGATATGGGAGTGAAAGTGAAGGAACAAAAGGATACATGCAGTTGGAACATGTAGATCAGAAGCGGAAATAACATCAAAGTAATGCAAAATTTTCTAGAGTTGGTAAAGGAGAAATAATCCTCTTCAGAAATAAGAGGCATAAAGGTGCATGTTATAAGCATCTTTAGAATACTATGTCATATTCGTGTGGATGTATACCTTGAATAGAATCTTATCAAGTACAAATGATAATAGTACAGATCAAGTTGTTTTTCAAGGTGGGAGAGTACTGGACAAAGAATTCATTCAGAGACTCCTATAGATACATCAATAGTACAGGAACATGGAGTCTGAAATGGAAAGGCATAGATCAACATTTGACTTGGTTTCATATTAGCCAAGATGGACTATCTTCAACAATAGGAGATGGGAGTGGATGTTGAAATACATGATATATGTATTGCAGAGATTCAGTGAATAAGACTTTTGTTGTCATGGAATCTATGAGCCAGAACCAGAGATATTAGTGATGGTGTCAGAGGCCAGAGTCATAGCCATGTTCTAGAAGTAGACAGAAGTACATTAATCTAGTACCTAAGATCGAAGACCCAAGATGAAGACTAAATTCCAAAAGAGTTAGCAAGATGGAAGAGTGAATTATTATCACTAAGTTATTGAAAGTATATACTTTTGGAGGTCCAAAAGTACTTCAGTGGGAAGGTGTGATCTAAGAGGATCTAAGGAGGGCTCACAGAGGTCTAAGAGGATCTGAAACGCTCATAGAGGTCCCAGAGGATCCATAAATGCTCAAAATTTGACCATGTCAAATCATTCCTAAAATAAAATCATTGCGTAGAGCTTGTCGTCAGCTTTTCAATGATGCAAACAACAAGTCAAATGGAGTTCGTATACAAAAGTTATAAGTGATCAAAGTTCGATTCAACAAGGTCAAAGGTCAAAGGTCAAAGTACATGGGTAAAATGAAGTGACACGTGTCACCATTGCAAGAGTGACATGTGGCACATGGGTATTGGCAGTTGACTGGGTAGATCGTACCTCCAAGTGGATGAATTTAAGGTTGACAAGTGGGCGAATTGTATGATGACACGTGTCATTGGAGAGCCAATGAGAGGTCACCACGTGGTGACCCCCCATTGGCCAATATTGGTTAATGAATGTTAAAAATTATGGATTTAACGGGGGTCGAAACCATGACCTCCATAACCTTTCAAATTTCTAACATGACCCTCCATTACTAATACGCCACCATATGTTTCTTAACTATTATACGTTGTAAATTTTATTTGAATTAGTGTTAAGTTTCATGTGCAAGGGGAAAGGGGTCGAGGGCTAGCCCCAGCCCTTGGTTTAAATGTTATACCACATGATCGTTCCATAAATTTTGTGGGGGGTTTTTAAAATCATACACCAAAAATTCACACGGGATTATATACTATATATAATATATAGTTTCAACTAGATACTATATATATATATATATATATATATATATATATATATATATATAGTTTAAAACTTTAACCACCAACGACACTGCCAAGGGTCGCGGTGAATAGAACCCCCGACCTCTGCCATTTTAGCCAAAGATTTAACCATTAGGCCAATGACCCATTTTTTACGAGATCCTCACTAAATATAGCATTAAGTTGCCAAATTTTGCATGGAGGAGGTTGGAGGCTCGATCTTATATATTAGGCATGGATCCCAATGCATAGATTTAGAGGTATGCATGGATTTCGAGGTGGCACAAATTACAATGTAGGGTACATATTTCAAGGTTGTACGGATGTCTTGATTTGCATGCCAATAAGAGGTTAAATATGTTGTCTCGTAAAGCATGTCATGAGGTATATTGTCCAAACATAAGCAACTTTATACTCATTTTTCACGATTTTTCTCAAGGATCATGAATTTGATGTCTATTTTGTGGTTTGAAGTCATTTGTAAAATTATTTGCTCAATTTTCCATTAATGATCATTTAATGCATTGTTTTGCGTGTCAAAGAGGGTGTAATTGAGCCAGTTCAGAAATTGGTCGACTTTATAGTCAAAATTCTCAGAATTTCGCAACGATTTCAATGGTGAACTTATTTTCTTGTTTTGATTTATGGAATTAAAGAGAGTCCATTAAAATGGATCTATGCAAGCATATGTTGTCATCTATTTTGGTATTTGGATATTATGAAAGCATTTATTATTGGATTGAAGGGAACTTAAAGATGAAACAAAAGTATGTAATCTCTATTTGTTTTGAGTTTTTTTATTTTCTGTTGTGTCATCTTATCATTCAACAAACTAATCATCAGTTTATGAGTTTTTGGGTAAAAAGCACATCATCATAATTTTGAAAACCACCCCAATATGATCAATAAATTATTTTGGGATTAAGTTAGATACTACATGTATATACTTAAAGAAATAAGTGGTGTCTAAGGATTTCTGAATCATATAGAGCATCGGTAACGGGGCATCCAACGAGACACCCGAGTATGCCTAGTCGTTCAGTATTTTCTCGATGCGGTTCATTAAACCATATAGGTGCATTTGTCTAACATGAATGCACCACTACGCTAAATTTTATGGCCTGTAAGCTTACCATTGTGCTTTGTAAAAAAAGAATCGGTGCGCCATTGTTCCTAGAAAACCCACATGTTATTTAGTGGTGCGTTTTCGTCTATAACGCACTGGTGATGGGGCATTATGAAATACGCATCACTATGTTGGTGATTTTCTTCGAACAACATCGGTACGTAATATTAGAGTTTACACATCAATGGACCATGTTTACTATTTCACCGACACATATTTTAGCAGTGTGTCCCTTAAGATACATGGCGTTGTTAGACCATGAAATATTCGACCCAGTGTCGTGCTCTTTACAACACCGATGGGTTTGTGGGACCTAGGGGTACCAACATTTTACATTGTTTTATTACAAATTAAGCAGTGTGATGTTTTAATATGAATGCATTGGTACTACTATGTTATTGGAGCACCAGGATTTTGTTTAGCACTACATTGTATTACATAGGGCACTAGCCACGAGGCATCTAATGAGATGCCCCACTATGAAAATTGGTTCATTAATTTTCTCGTCATAATTCTTTTAACAACACTAGTGCATTTGGTTAACATGGACACACCTATACGTTAAATTTTATGAGATGCAAACCTAGCAGTGCACTTTGTTAAATTGAATGCATCAGTGCTCTAGTGTTCCCAGAGCACCGACATGTTGGTTAGAAGTGAATTGTATTTTGTAAAGCACCGCTTGTAGTTCTTACTATGCATTTACACACATAATGCACCACTTCAAGGCGAGCCCAAGCGTTCTGGAGCACCACGCAGAATTGAAAAAAAAAATGAAAAAACGATTGAATTTCAAGCCAAATTCAAATTTGAATAAGATGAAAATGCAAATAGAAAGGTCATAAACAATTTACCTGGACTTTTATGTCAAGAGGAGGCATGGTTCCACTGTTGATAGGAAATGAAAATTCGTGGTAATTTCCAAAATTTTGAAATGTGTGGAATCTATCATTGGAGCTATCGAACTCGTTGTAGAGCACTGCAAACAAGGTGTCCTTGGAAGGAGAGTGAGCATTGATGCTTGCTTGAATGTTTGGAAGCACAGGATGAAGTGTAATAATGAAAATTGTTTTGGTAAAAAAAATTATTTAACCTACCGCGGTCTGCCTGATGACAATAATACGTTCGTAATGTTCAATAGCACCATGGCGCTTTATTCGATGTTATTTTTTTATTATAATCTATAACGGTGCTTCTAAATAGTTAAGCACTGAGGCATCATTTTATATGCACACCGGGGTAGAATTTTATGTGTGCACCAGGGTGTATGTTCCTTATAGGCGCACTAGTAAAAAAAAAATTTGCAAAAACCTCTGGCCACCCACCTCTGCTAACAACCTTTGCTAAAAACAGAGAAAGAATAAAATTTTCTGGGAGGGTTCTATGAAAACCTCTGTTGCAAGGTGTTTTCCTTGTAGTGAGGTAAGATTTCTGAGAAATCTCTTTCCATGTTTATTGATCCAATATCTAGTCACAGTTATGTTACTCCTAAAGTTGTCAAATTGTGTGCTAAGCATAGTAAGTTGTGGCTAGTTCAATTAGCAGCTGAAACCAGGAGAAAAGATAGAGAGATGGTATAGAGATGTCCACTATAGGTGAATGGACTCTTCACATGGAAAAATTTGAAATTTTTTCCATGTGGTTCATATGATATCCTCGATGGCTTGGACTAGTTGGAAGTACATCAATTTAAGTTTGATTGCTATAACAAGACCTTTGATTGTATGGATGAAGACAAAAACTCAAAAATAGTAAAAGGTATTTCAAAGGCATCCTCTATAAAGTATATTTCAACCTTGTAGGTGAAGAAGTGATTTAGAAAGGGGTGCCAGTTCTACGCAACCCATATATTGGAATTACTAGAGGAGAAGAGTCCAAATCTTAAGGACTATCTTGTATTTCAATCTAATTCAAGGATGTATTCCCTAACAAGGTACTAGGTCTACCTTCAAAAATAGATATTGAATTTTCAATTGACCTTATGCATGGAGTTACACTAGTGTCCAAGGATCCCTATCCAATGAGTATCCCAAAGCTAATGGAGCTAGAAATGCCATTGCAAGATTTTCTAGAGAAGGGATACATTCGACCAAGTCCATCCTCATCGGAAGTACCCATCTTGTTTGTGAAAAAGAAGATGGAACTCTTTGACTATGTATTGATTAAAAACAACTAAATAGAGTAACATTGAAGAACATGTATTTGTTGCCTTGAATCGATGATTTATTGACCAAATGAAAGGGACAAAGGTATTTTCAAATATTTATTTGAAGTTAGGATATCATAAGTGAAAATTAAGGAAGAAGACATTACACAAGACATCCTTCGAAACAAGGTATAATTGCTATGAATTTATAGTGGTGCCATTTGGTCTCACTAATACACTAGCTACATCTGTGCCTCATGAACAATGTATTTAGTAAATAATTGGACAAGTTCATGTTTGTTTTCCTTGATGATATACTAATTTATTTGAAACTTGAAGAAGAGCATGAGGATCATTTGTGAATGGTTTTGTAAGTGTTGAGAGAACATGAGCTATACACAAAACTTAGTAAATGTGTGTTACCCATGATTTTGGTCATCATGATGATGTATTGATGATGGGGTACTCAGGCTCTTCATTAGAACTTTCTCCTGAGAGAAGTTACCTTCATCTCTTTCTAAAAATCACATTTTTGAGGACTGTTCGCAGGATGCTAGTATATTTGCATGCGAGAATGCATGATTCTCGCAGGCTGCCTTAAGCCAGGGTGCAAGAAGTCCGCACTGTGTTGAACTGCTAGGGTGCGAACTCTTTCTTAAGAAGGGAAAAAGATGAATTCTTGAAGCTTCTAAAAAGGAATCTTCTAGAAGGATGAGATGACATTCGAATGGTTATCCTAGTACTGGATTCCCTGATATTTTGGGATCATTCTTATCCAAGTAACCAATTCATTCTCTCCTATATATTGAGTGAATTCTCATAGAGAAGGAAGCAAACAAGGTTAAGTAATATTCATTGGAGAATTGGTGAAAGATTGTGTGAAGGACTGATGCTACAGCAGATAAGAACTCCAGATCAAAGGTGGTTGATCTTCTTCATGCAAGTGAGCAAGTGTGTGTGTCAGAGCCAAGGGCCATCGAAAGGAAGTTTGCAACATCAAGGCTCAGGTTGTAATCTTTACTTTCCATCAATATGATACAGTAATATGTCCCTTTCCCATAAAGCTAGTTCCACTTTATTGTATAACTCCTTAATCATATCCATAGATTGACTGTTGAATAGATTGTGCTTTCTTCACTTCGGTTGGTTTGTATTGTTTTGGTCTTGACTGTACGAGAGCACTGGAGCGAAGCAGGAGCAACAAAGACTAAAGGAAGCGATCATAAGGTATGTTCTTTGTTCTTGCCTCCTATTTAATTCAATAGTTAAAATCTAGGGAAAGAGTCATACTTTGTCTTGCTTTGTTCTAGATCCAGGTGGATCTAGGGAGATCGGTTTGTGTCCGCACTTACGGATTTATCCAATAACAAAATTGGCGACTCCACTGGGGAGACAATCCCATTTTCTTTGTGGCTTTTTGTGTTTTTCTGTGGCCATTTGCTTTGGTTTTACTTTTCTCCTGTCCTATCAGTCTCTGAGTCTTCAGGATATCTTGATAGACCCTCTGAGTCCAGAAGTCTTTTTCAATTTTGCTTCAATTTTCAAATTTTTTATTATGTTCAGGAATTCTCGCACTGCACTTCATTGCAGCCTGCGAGAATTGGTCAAGTTCACACCCTACCTATAGGTTTCAGTGCAAGGTTCTCGCACCCTACTCAAGGGTCACTTGCGATAATCAGTTATTATCGCACTGTGTAACATTGCTTGCCTGCGAACACAATTTTTCAAAATTTTTGAATTTGAGTTTTGGTCTTTCCAACTGCCCAGAACAGTTTGATTACCTCTTATGAGTTTCTTGGACCATTGATTGATATATTTCTTGCTTTAGTTTGCATGCGTGAATAGTCCTAGGATTTCAAGGTTTTTATTGTCCTTTGTGTCTTGACTTTCGTTTTTGACTCTTCTTGGCAAAACCATTCTCTCTAACTTCAGATTCTAAGTGTGTTTGATTAGTTGAGAACCAGTGATTGGTTGAAAGTTGAGTACTTGGTTTTTTTCTTTTGTATATTGGTTTGAAAGATCATTTTCTTATGTAATTGAGAAGACTACTTTGGTTTGCTCTTTATTTTTGCTTTCATTGAAAGAGTTGATTGGGTTTGTCATTGTTTGATTCTTTGCGTTTTGATTTTCTGTATTCTCATTGGCATAGTGAGGATCCTTTTTGAAAAGCAAACAAAAGGTTTTTCTTTCAAAAATTCTTTTCGTTTTAGAAAACTTTGAAAATCAAATTATTGAGATTGTTGAAGTATTTGAAAAAGACACAATAGAGCATTGTCATTTGATAAGTGATTGTTTGTATTTGCATTTTAAAGGAAATTTTGCATTGTAGTTCAAGGTTGATCTGGAAAACTTTCTCTCTCCCATACATAGGATTCATTGAACGAAAAGTGATACATTTCATTCTCATCCTTGCATTGATTGGGTCAGAGTCATACAACATCAGTTTCATTTTCGTTACCTTTGAGTAAACAACAGCTCTTAATAACACTGCGTAATCATAAAATTTATCTAGTAACTCTTTTTCTAGGGCTCTTTTACACCAACATTTAGCTAGGCTAGCACTTTGGAATAGGAAGAGAGATACACTCTCCAAAGCTCAAAACACACAATAGCATCTTGTGTTAGGGAGTGTTAAATTCCATTTGCAACATCCTGTCCTGGGAAGCCCTTCTCACACAAGGATCAAGCACTAGGTCGCATTGATGTTGGCAGAGTTACTCACTTTGCTGTATTGACATCAGTGTAGAGACTGCATGTATTACGGGGGTCACTCAGAGGTATACCCACAATGATGAGTGGAAGCCTTTTGAGTTGATTTCGGGCTCGATACCCTGCCCTTGCATGTGGATCAGACTGTCGACTGTTCCCCCAGGCTTTACTATTGTTTGTGGTGACCTTAGTGGCCTATCTCTCTAGGTTCTTACCCAAGGTGACTATGGAGGGAAAAGTCTTCACGGTACCTGGAATTGACGTTGACCAAACTCACTCGGACTCCTTGGAGGGTATACCCACGATTATGTGTGGGAGCTTGCACCAGGGTGTAAGTCTGTTAAGCAGGTCGTCAGCGTAACTTTTCCACCCTAGCCCTGCACCTTCTCGTCTCGTTGTTGCGACGTTGGATTTCATCACCAACTAGTGTCTTCGAAATTAGAAGGTCTTGTTTGCCTGGTGATTGCTTCCTAGATTTTGTTTACTAGCACATGTTGTTTGTTTCTCGAAGTTGACCATAGGAGTTTCTTCGTGAAGTTTATCACTCATTTACAATTGCTCCTCCACGTCATTCACGTAGAATGCAGGGTTTATCTCCAGAACATCTGGAAGGTTCACAACCTTTGCCCACCACTACACCTGGAGGCTCTCCGACGCTGAGTGAAGCCACAATTGTCACCACACCACAAGTGGAACGAACTGATTCTCTTGAACGTTTTCGAATTACAAATACTCGAGAGAATTTTTTACTTCCTAGTGATTCTCAACGCTCTTTTAGACGACTGAATTCTTCCAGAGAATTAGTTGTTACCTCTTCTGGATCACCCGTTGGGCCTTTTCCTGGCATAGAAGGCCAAGATCCTTTTTGGTCTGCAGGTGATTTCTAAAGGACCCTTTTTGGTCCAGGTTCGCCTGTGGTCTCCGAAATCAACTCTCCGGTGTTTTCTGTGACAGAGATTGTACCATTGACTACCACTTATCACTTTACTCTCCCTGCCGAAATCGCCCATCTCGCAGCTACTACGAGTGTTCCAACCGGGTTCACTACAGCTGGTCTTCCTCCTATAAACACCCAGCGAACGCCAAATGTTACTCCAACACTACCACCTGGCTACCATGCATTGAATGCTTTGTTGAATGCTTCCAATCCAACACCTCTACAAACCCCATCTAGTACTCCTGGTGGTCCTTCTTTTCATGGGCACCCTATTCCCAGTTTTATTCCGACGCTCCCTCAATTTCCTTCTGGCAATCCTAATCTTAGTGGCACTATACCGTCCATTACACCGAACTTGCAGATTCCTGTTGGTGGACAAGGTGGTACGTTTCAACCTCCTCTTACCGGAAACGTTCCAGTTACTACTCAACCTTCGATTGGGACACAACTTCCGATTGGAACTCCACCTACGATAGGGGGACCAACCCCACCTTTTGGACAAAATATACCTCCTACGTTGGCCCAGTATTGGAATCAGATGATACAAAATTCTCAAACCATTGGGGGGCAGCAACTTGTTCCTACTACAGGCCAACCCTATCCAGGTATACCAAATCCTATTTGGGGTACGAATGCTCAAACTCATGTCCCCACTCAAGGTTACAATTCCTCTTGTTAATACCCTCTTCAACCACCACCGACTACTTATGGTCCTACTGGTTTGCCTACAGGTCTTCCACCCCAAAGCCACCAGCACCCGCTGGTGAATCGACAGTTACCTTTTCTAGCTACTTTGGATTTGCCAGATTTGTCTAGGATTTTAAATGATCCTATTCATCACTCTCCCCAATGGCCTACTATGCCAGCCAAGCTTCCTTCGGACATTCCTAAGTTCGACGGCAAAGTGGGAGAGGACCCGAAAAATCACGTTATGACTTTTCACCTATGGTGTTCATCCAACTCGTTGATGGATGACTCTATTCGTTTACGTCTTTTTCAACGAACCCTTACCGGTTCTGCTGCGAAGTGGTATATTGAATTGCCATGAGGTTTCTTCTCTGATTTCAATACCCTAGATATGGATTTTCTTACACATTACCAGTTACCGATCCGTTATGATACCGTGACTAAGATTTTGACTTCCTTCAAACAGACTAAAGGCACTCATATATTGGATCATATCCATGAGTGGCGAAGGAGACGACGTCTCATTAAACTTGAGCTCCCCGATCAGTTACTGGCAGAATGGCTTACAAAATCCTTCATGAACGAAATAGGTAAGGACATTGCCATGGGTGGCATTGTCACGGAAGAGAAGGCTATAAGTCGTGCTCAGTATCTTGACCTCATTTATTCACAAACGGGAACACTTTATGATTTATTACCTGAGTTACCTCGTCCTGGTACTTCCAGCACTTCAACTACTCCAGCTGCCTCACACGCAGTTGATGGTGTGATTGGTACTGCCCAGACCCAATCACATTCTGTTTCAAGCACAACCCCTAAATCTTCTTCTTCTAATGTTCCAAATGCTCCGTCTCCTGCCACTCCCACCGGTAAAACTTCTGAAGTGAACGTCGTTCAATCTACCCTGACCGGTAAAAATAAATCGAAAAAAGGGAGAGGCAAGAATAAGGAGGGAAAAAATAATAATCAAGTAGAGCAGCCTAAAACTACTCCTGTTGATGATCGGGATAAGCACAAACCCCGCTACCCTTGCCTTATTTGTGGTGATGATCACTACACGAAGGATTGTCCATGACTTGCCGAGGTCACTAAGTTCCTTCAGGGAACCCCGAAACCATCTACGTCGGTTGTCTTGTCAAGACCCTTCCCGTCTAAACAACAGGCTCAGTTGGTCATTCATGACTAACCATCTACTTCTACTACATCATATGTTTTGATGTGTACTGGTGATTCTAAACCAAACAACATTGCACTCACAACTAGAGCCAAAGATTATTCTCCCTCTAAGGAGAAGATTGACGATTTACCTCTTGCTTTGGTACAACCCTCTCCACCGACTCCACCTACTAATGGTCCTCTTCATCTCAAACGATCGAGCCTTGATACAGTTCTGCGACCCCCCCCTAAGGGTGTTGTTCGGAAGTCAGCTTTCAATTCTCATGCGCGTGCGGCCCAGAACTACAGCATTGTTGAAGATCTGGCCCAGGCACCTTCAGCGATGTCAGCCCTTGAAGTCCTTCAGTCTTGTCCTACACAACGGAAGGCACTGTTGAAAGCTATAGGTGGAATTGATCCAACTGATACGAATTTAATAATCTTTGACTTGGAAGATCACATTCCACGGTTACCCCCTCAATTCGCGTTTCAAATCCAAGTTGTTGTCTCGGACAAGAACATTTATCGAACTGTTATTGATGAGGGAGCCTCGACGTGTGTTATGTCTTTTGCTTGTTGGAAAGCCATTGGGTATCCTCCTTTGAATGAATCCCATAACACTCTTAAAGCCTTCAATGGCTCTGGTTTTAAGCCTTACGATGTTCTTCCTTCGTTGCCTATCACATTGGAAGGTAAAACGGTCCAAGTTGAAGTGGAAGTTTTCGATGCTCCCCTTGATTATAATCTTCTGCTTGGCCGCAACTGGATCGATTCCATGCGCATTGTTGTGTCAACACTTTTCCATGTAGTACGTTTCCCTCATCAAGGAAAGGTTGTTACCGTTGACCAACTTGCCTTCTTCAATTTTGATGCTCGTACTGGCAACGTGTCGTTTATTGCTAAAACCCCGTCGGGTTATGAGAATGTCGGTGTTGGCCTTTTAAAGGACTCCTTGTTAATGGGTACTTTCCCCATTCCTCCGTCCGATGTTCCACACCCGTCTGTTGCTTCTATCAACATGATTTCCACCATCCCTCAAGAACTTCCAGCGTCTCACGACCCTTGGATTATCCCTGACCCTGGAGATCGTCTTCGTTTCGATGACGCAATGTCGTTAAGTCTGGTTGAATCTGCTTATCAAGCAATTCAATCGCCAACACCTTCTACTTCCTCTCTTTATGAGTTGTCTCCCGATCCTTTTCGTGTTATTTTTCCCACTGACGAGATGCTCATGTCCGTCATGGAGGACACCCCTTGGGACGATGGGCATCATCGTTCCATACTCTTTCTGGAACAACACAATCTTGAGAACTACCAACAGATTCCAACTTCGTCAACTAGTGTTGTCATTTCACCCGTTCCTGTGATCTCAATTGATCCCTTTACGAAAGGGGGCATCGATTTCATGACATGTTACCCTCACTCAGCTGGGGGGCATGGTTACATCATTGTAGCAGTTGATTACTTTATGAAATGGGCCGAGGCGATGCCAACATTTGACAACACTGGTATCCCTTTGAGTGAACCCAGGAATGGGTTGTACTTGAAGAAGTACTATGCATAAATCACCTGTGCACAAGTACTTGTAATTTTAATGTATCATACTTTGAGTGTGTTACTATAGTTTTCTTTTGTCGTTATCTGGTCTCTGCCCTTATGTGACATTGTGTTTGATTTCCAGATGTCGGAGTCTTCACCACTCTATATTGGCTTCACTGATGGTGCTAGCCATAGTACTCGGAACCTCACTTCCGCTGCGTGGGCAATCTATACCTCAACAAATGAACTTGTATCTTTACGAGGTGTGTGCCTCGGTCGTGCAACCAACAACATTGCAGAGTATAGCGTCGTTATTGAACTGTTAGTTGATGTTATCTCGTTCGGAATTCATCATTTGGTTGTGCGACTCGACTCGCAACTTGTGGTACTACAGTTAAGTAATGTCTACTCTATTCGAAGTCCTACTTTATTACGGTTGTATTTGTGGATTCGCCTCTTGGAACGTTATTTTGATCACATTGAATATCAACATATTCCTAGATGTCTAAATACATTAACAGATGCATTGGCTAATTATGTATTGGACAGACATTTGAATCATTTATAAGTCAAATACAACAAAATTCACACAATATAAAGTAAATCGGTAGAAGTTGTCTGTATATATAACAATAAAAAGAGTTTTTTACAAAAGTTTGTCCGAAGACCAAAATGTCAAAAATGGAAGCTTATAGCTTCTACAAAGTGACATCATGGATGACGTTCACGGTAACACACAACTGCTCTAGCAACTCTACGGAGCAGTCGACTCATAGATGTTGATACCCCTACAGTGTGACGTTGATCGCGTCGTGGAACCTCTTCCAGAGTCATATCTAGAATGTCTACTGTCAGACCCTCTAAATTATGTTCCACCACCTGATAATCCTCAGCATACTGTGGTGGTGCTGCTACCTCTCCTCGCCTCTGGATAGGAGAAGTGCCAGGAGGTTTATACAGTCCAACATCTGTGTTATCAACAAACAATTTTGTGTTAGTCTTTGGATGAACATATAAAACAAAAACATTTGAATATGATAAAAAAAAAAAAAACATTTTAAAAAGAAAATAATATGTGTCCTTCTTACCAAGGTCCCCCCACTGAGCGTCCTCTGGTAATGCCAAATTTGGATCTCCTCGGAAATCCAGCCCAGCATAAGCGTAGTCATCAACCATCAACATCTGTGGTTGAAGCCAGTCAAAGAAAGTATCATCATATTTGATAATCGGTCCTTCTACATGTCGGGCCATGAGCCGACACCATCTCAACATCCGCGGATCCCTGGGACTCGGTATGTTCCACTCCACCTGTAGCCTCAGTAAAGGGACCCGCTCAAGGAAGAAGGATACAAGTAAAGATCCGTACCCGAATTGCTTCAGGTCACCCCGCCTACATTTGGTCAATTGTTTTTTTATGCTGCGCAGTACAGCATCTGCCCAGTTGAACACTCGAGGCTCAGTAAACTCAATAGCGTACTAGAAATAGCTCTGTAACGCCATATGAGGAGAAGAACTCCCAGCCATCCGAGCTATACTGAAAAGGATAGTACGAAGGGTCAAGTCTTGTACCCCCTAGATAGGCACTTTTCCTTTTTTCCTTTCAGCCTCGGGTATACAGTATTGATTGCAGTACTCACTCATCTTTAACCCACCACCTCTACTATCGGTCAGGCTCACATAGTATCCATGTTGGGACAATCCCCTCAGAAAGTAAAGGTCCTCAATGTCTATGGACAATTGTGAGCTCCCACATGAAAAACCTACTGCTTTGGGTCCCACATACGGACCAGGTACTCTAGTAGTCTGACTTGGGCCCTCATGCCCGGGATGCGAAAGTATTTCAAGAGCCCACAATCTCTCAATGCAGCTATGGTAGGAGGATGATTCTCGGCCATTGCATTATCCTCTTCATGTTCCCTTTCACGCCACTCAAGCACCATGTTTATGGCCAATTATCTGCACAAGGAACATAAAAGGAGGATTAATAACTTTTTCATGCTTTAGATCTTTTTCATTTGCCTAAAAATTTAAAAAAAAAATAGGCTTTGCGGTTCTCGCAGGTGCCCCATTTGCACGTTTTGAGAACCTCACAGGTGGCTTAAGGCTCACCTGCAAGAATGCATCATTCTCGCGGGCCCCGTATGGGCTGCCTGCGAGAATGACAGCGCGCATATAGGGCCTAAAAAAACATCTTAAAAATGGAAATTTAACCAATGAAATGACATAATGAAACCATGAAAATGTTAAGGACGAAGAACCTACCTTAATGTTGCAGACGGCTCGCTAAATGGTCTCTCGTAGCTCCCGCAATCTAACGTCGAACTCGGAGGGTAAAAGAGGGGTTTTTTGGAGCTCAATAGTGGAAATGTAAAATGGTGTGGTAAAAACGAGTTTTACTCATTTTATTTACTTTTACTATACCATTTTGGGTTTTTATGATTATTTATCGACTAAACCCTAATCCCTAATGTCATGTTGAATGTATTTCTTGCAGGCGTGATGACTTTGATGATTCAATACAGGGTTACGGACGTGTTTTTCTTTGTTATCACGTGTTTTTGATTGTTTTTTATGGTTTTTACATAAAACCTCGAGCATCGTTTTTGTCCGTTCTTACGCTTGTAAATACATGAGAACGTGATCGAGCATAGTTTTATCACTTTTTCGGGCTCAACAAGGTTATACAAAAAAGGAACCCCCTGGAGTCCTCTTTAAGCTCTTTTCAGACTCTCTAAACATGAAAAGATTGTCGAGCGACCTTGCTATTTTTCACGCTCGCTAAATTATTTGAAGTACGCGTCTGGTGAGCGATAATTTATCTCTTTTTCGGTCTTATCCAGACTATTTTATGAAAAAGGAACTGAGAGAG
>ML799117.1:35721-58264 GCA_009831015.1 Picea engelmannii | reverse complement strand
TTATGAAAAAGGAACTGAGAGAGTTCTCTTTTAAGTGTTTTTCCAAACTCTATAATCTTGAAAAACCTTCGAGTTTTCTATCTCTGGACTCGTTAAACAAACATTGACAGACCCGTGAGGGGACTGAACCACTACTTCTTAGGGTTCGTTAAATATACTCTGAGGGACTCGTCTGAATGATGAGCTTATATCAACAAGCATATGTTATCCTCCTCAAGCTTGCATAAAAATAAAGAGGTACTCGCCAGAAATGGTGGGGGAAAATTTGGGAAAGGGATATGTTTCATCATCGTATTAATTGGCAGTAAGTGTCGCTTTTGAACATGACACCCCCTATTCATCATTAGAAGCCAGTTTGGGAAATCCATTTGTCTCTCATTCGATTTGATTACAAGGTCATTCCATGTGTCGTTTTTGAGTCAATGTTGCCAAATCATTGGTCGTGTCGTTCATATGTTCAAGAGAAGTCCATTTGAAACCTATATTGAGTCGACCATCTGCAGTTATCCATTCTATATGTGTCGGCCTTCCCTGTGTCCAAGTCCTACTCTGTTTCACCTTCAAAATCTGTTACTCATTTCGTGTCATTGACGGGGGATACATCAAGGCCCTCCTATGACGAGTTTTGTTCCGTCGACTTCAGCTCATTATCCAGAATCAAGACTTAGAAATTATTTAGTACCTTGGAGCTTGCATGCCTCAATGGCAGGTTTCCTCGCTTTCGACAGTGGGTTTACATCATTGATCCCTGATCGAAAGATTCCATCAGATGTTCGACTTCAACTCATTTATTCACATTCAATAGATTGTACTATGGTACCTTGGGAGTCATTGACATCAATGGTGATTTCCCTCGCACTTGTTAACGGTTTCATCAATGATCAGTAATCAAGTGGTTTCTACCATGTTTGACTTCGACACATGTAATCACATGGTTAGATTCGTACTATTGGGCAACGAGATTGAAGACCCTGGATATCATCTTTGTGATCCAGGTTGCAATGGCGTATGTATAATTTGCGACACATAGATCCACTGTGTATGTCTCATGGCTATGTCATCTTGATTTGAAATTTCTCGCATAGATCCATAGTGTATTCCGGTGGCTATTCTATATTTTGACGGTATGGATCCACAGTGTATGATTGGTGGCCATGACCCATGTCTATAATGTCATTAGTCTGTGATCTGAGTATGGGAATGCCTACCTCAGAATTGATATATGTGATATTATGCAGATGCTTAGGTGTTTGCAGGTTTTCGATTAGATGTGCTCCTGGTTCTCGACACACACATGCAGCTTACAAAGTCTATCGGTTGTCACTGGTTCCACCCTCATACTTTGGGGGGAATTCTGTTACCCATGATTTTGGTCATCATGATGATGTATTGATGATGGGGTACTCAGGCTCTTCATTAGAACTTTCTCCTGAGAGAAGTGACCTTCATCTCTTTCTAAAAATCACATTTTTTAGGACTGTTCGCAAGCTACTAGTATATTTGCCTGCGAGAATGCATGATTCTCGCAGGCTTCCTTAAGCCAGGGTGTGAGAAGTTCGCACTGTGTTGAACTGCTAGGGTGCGAACTCTTTCTTAAGAAGGGAAAAAGATGAATTCTCGAAGCTTCTAAAAAGGAATCTTCTAGAAGTATGAGATGGCATTCGAATGGTTATCCTAGTACTGGATTCCCTGATATTTTGGGATCATTCTTATCCAAGTAACCAATTCATTCTCTCCTATATATTGAGTGAATTCTCATAGAGAAGGAAGCAAACAAGGTTAAATAATATTCATTGGAGAATTGGTGAAAGATTGTGTGAAGGACTGATGCTACAGCAGATAAGAACTCCAGATCAAAGGTGGTTGATCTTCTTCATGCAAGTGAGAAAGTGTGTGTGTCAGAGCCAAGGGCCATCGAAAGGAAGTTTGCAACATCAAGGCTCAGGTTGTAATCTTTACTTTCCATCAATATGATACAGTAATATGTCCCTTTCCCATAAAGCTAGTTCCACTTTATTGTATAACTCCTTGATCATATACATAGATTGACTGTTGAATAGATTGTTCTTTCTTCACTTCGGTTGGTTTGTATTGTTTTGGTCTTGACTGTACGAGAGCACTGGAGTGAAGCGAGAGCAACAAAGACTAAAGGAAGCGATCATAAGGTATGTTCTTTGTTCTTGCCTCCTATTTAATTCAATAGTTAAAATCTAGTGAAAGAGTCATATTATATCTTGCTTTGTTCTAGATCCAGGTGGATCTAGGGAGATCGGTTTGTGTCCGCACTTATGGATTTATCCAATAACAATGTGACTTTTATCAAAGACACATTCATTATTTAGGCCAATTATCTCATAAGAAGGAGTACTTATAGATCAAGAAAAGATCAAGGCCATAGTGAATTGGCTCACTCCAAAAAATGTGACATACATTAGGTCCTTCATGAGTCTTTTTGGTTATTAGCAAATATTCATTAAGGGATTCTCCTAGATCGCACACACAATAACTTATTTGCAAAAGAAAGGAAATAAGCTTGAATGGTCCCAAGATTGTGAGGAAAGCTTTCAACGATTGAAAAATATCCTCGCTAATGCACCAATTTTAAAAATTGAAGATCCAAACAAAGACTTTGTTGTGTGCACAAATGCATGTATGGAAGAACCTGGTGGAGTTTTCATGTAAAATAACCATGTGGTGTGTTACAAGTCGCAAAAGCTAAAGGAACATGAGAGAAACTATGTTACTCATGATTTGGAACTTGTAGTTGTAGTGCATGCATTGCAGAGGTGGAGGCACTACTTGATGGGTAGGAGGTTCGTGCTAATTACATATCATAATGAGTTGAAGTATCAGTTTGATAAACCAAACTTGAATGTCATCCAAACAAGATGGTTAGACTTTCTTTGTGAGTTTGATTTCGAGATCAAGTACGCAAAGGGAATAGAAAATGGGGTTGTAGATGCACTCAATAAGAAAATACAAGTGGCAGCTATCGACATTTGTAAATTGATTCAATTAATAGAGTAATAGAGGCCCTTACCACTAATGAGCATCGTATCCAAGTGAAAATTGGACTGTAACAAGACAAACCAAAGAAAAATTATGAAGCCTATCAACTAGGTGATGATGGAATTCTTACTTATGAGAACATAATGTATATTCCCAACTCAACTAAGTTGAGAAGAATTATCATGGATGAACTCTGTAAGAGATTGTATTATGGCCATCTAAGCTACCAAAAAATGATTTCTACAACAAGGAAGCAATATTCTTGTCTTGGAATGAAAAAGGATGTTGTAAAATACATTGCAAGATGTATGGAATATCAATGGGTCAAGGCTAAGAATCAACATCCAACAAGTTTGATGCAACCTTTACCACTTCTAGAATGAAAATGGGAGGTAATAATAATGGACTTTATTACTAAATCACTAAAGACCACAAAGAAACACGATGCCCTCATGGTTGTAATTAATAAATTGACCAAGGCTACTCATTTCATTTCCACAAAGTTTACTAATAAAGCATCATATATTGTAGAAAATTTAATCTGAGGTATTTTAAAATTACAAGGATGTCAGATAGGGACACAAAGTTTACTTCAAATTTCTGGAAGAATCTTTTTTAAGGCTTGAGGACCAAGATGAAATTGAGTACTACTTACCATCCAATAATAGGTGGGCAGACAAAGAGAGTAAATAAAGTGCTTGAAAGACATGCTTTGCATGTATGTGATGTATGAACCATCCAAGTGGGAGGATTATCAACACATTGTGGAGTTTTCATATAACAATGGCATCAAACATCATTGAAAATGAGTCTGTTTGAGGCATTATATGGTAGAATATGTTGTTAAGCCCTAGACAAAGTGTTATATGTGTAAGTCATCTAGAACCCTTCATTGCACCCTTTCATCATAATTGTACCATTTGAGAGAGAGAGAGAGAGAGAGAGAGAGAGAGAGAGAGAGAGAGAGAGAAGACCTAGTCTTAGGATCATCTTTTCTCATCTCATATTGTATTATGAATTGGATATATTGTAAAAGGAGGTTTCCCTTCGAATTGGACTATATTCATTGACGTTTGGATCATAATATTTGGTATCAGAGCATCAATCCTAGGGTTTTGCTTCTTCAAGCGAGTCATCTTAGAATTTTCGCTTTAATTTTTTTTTCTCTATTGATTCAGATAGTGAAACTTGGAGATTACTTAAGACATATCAAGGTACCTCTGGTAAAAATTTTAGGTAATGAGTCATTATACTTTTGGAGATATAGTCCATGGAAGACAAGGTTTGTGACTAATCCTGAAATCAATTTTAAAAGAGCCATGTTGGAATTTTCATTGTAATTTTTTTTCTATGAAGTTTTTGAATCTGAAATTTTCATAATCTTGAGGAGACATAGTGAATTACATGTGAAAAAAAAATTAGACTTTGAATCATCATAGTTTGTGAGATATATCTTGTGGAAGTTGGTGTTTTGTACTAATCCTGAAATTAGTCTTAAACAAGACATTTTGGTATTTTTGTTGTAATTGTTTATCGGTAAAAGTTCAGAATATGAAATTTCAGGAGTTTAAGAATTCATATCAGAGTACTACAAGTCAAAATTGCAGACTTGGAAGGGCTCAAATTTCAGACATATATCAGGACAAAGGTCAACCATCCATACATAGTCCAAATTAAGGGTTGAAAGGTACATAACTTACAATTGGAATAACTTTAGATTGGAAGATTTGTTTTTGATGATTAAAAATTTGTGATAAAGAGGAAAAAGAACAGAACTATTGTTTTCTCACATCGCTCCAAAGGTTATTTGAAAATTTATTTCACCAACTCAACCCCAGAGAGCTCAACCATGAATCAAGAAGAAAAAGATGAAATGTTTTTCCAAATTGGAAAGATGGAAAAGAAGATGGATAAGGTGGACAATAAGATGAATGAAAATAGGAAAGAGATGGAAAATCATATGGAAAAGAATATTTTAGAATTTCAAAACTCCATGTCTTCCATGATCTTGCATGCTCTAGATGAGAGACTCCCTAAAGGAGATATGGAGATCAAGGAAATCATGAAAATAAGGAGAACAATGGTGTTGTGACTCAATCACATACGGGGAGTATTTTATCATAGTTGGGGAGCACAAATACTAAATTTCAAAATCATTCATTACTTCAAGATCCACATCATCAAGGTTTCAGTGTGGCACCAAGGAACTGCTTCATTCCAAAGATCGATATGAGGAAGTTTGATGGTAAAGATCACATAAAATGGATATTCCAGATGGAGCAATTCTTTGATCTACACCAAATTCCAAGATAACAAAAGGTACCTATTGCATCCTTGTATTTAGAAAATGATCAATTTGTGAGGTATCAATGGATTTGTGAAAGAAAAAATAAGTATATTATCTTTTGGTCCAATTTTACTGATGAATTGATATCACATTAAGGGGATATTAAGAGCAATACATTCTTTATTCAATTGATAAATATTTGGCAAAAAGGCCCAATTACGTAGCACATTCAACAATTCCAAAAGCTCAGTCTAAGGGTAAATAAAATTCTTGAGGATAATTTGTTAGATCTCTTTACGGGCACTTTAAAGGAGAACATTCAACATGAGGTGCGTCTCTTCAAACCTAAATCCCTAAAGAAAGCTTTCAGTATGGAAAGGAAAGTGGAAAACAAAAATATGGCTACTATAAGGGTGGCAACTAATAAGTATAGAGAGCACCATGTTCCCTCTCCTAAACCGACAAGGTTGACACCTCAACGAATGGATGAATGAAGAGAAAAAGGACTATGTTTCAATTGTGACAACTAGTACAGTAAAGGGCAGAAATGCAGTGAGAAGAAATTATTTTGCATTAGTTGTGAAGAGGAAGAAGATAAAGAATTGGAACCATCACAATTGGAGATCAACAATTTCAAAAGCTCGGTATCAGGGTAAATAACATTCCTGGGGATAATTTGTTAGATCTCTTTATGGGAACTTTAAAGGAGAACATTCAACATGTGGTGTGTCTCTTTGATCCTAAATCCATAGGGCAAGCTTTCAGTATAGATAGGAAAGTCGAAAACAAAAATATGGCTACTAGAAGGGCGGCCACTGATAACTATAGAGAGAACCATGTTCCCTCTCCTAAACTGACAAGGTTGACACCTCAACAAATGGATGAAAGAAGAGCAAAAGGACCATTCTTCAATTGTGATAGAAAGTACAGTAAAGGGAATAAATGCAGCAAGAAGAAATTATTTTGCATTAACTGTGAAAAGGAAGAAGATAAAGAATTGGAACCATCACAACAGATAGATCTAGAAGAGACTACTCCAATGATATATTTTCATGCATTGGTCAACATCAGTACTCCACAAACCCTCAAGAGACAAGGATACATCAAAAAGAAAAAGGTAATGATATTGATTGATTCTGGTAGTACCCATAATTTCATCAATTACAAATTAGAAAAAGATCTCAATTGATTTGTATATCCAACACCAAAGTCTCAAGTAATGATTGCATATGGAGGTACCATAAATTGTTATGGGAAGTGCCATAGTATTAAGATCAAAATGGGGGAGTATTTTTTGGATAGTCCCATGATTGTCATCCAAATGGGTGTTGATGTTGTATTAGGGATCCAATGGTTACAATCATTGGGAACACTAGCCCTTAATTTTCAAGATCTTTTCATAAGATCTTCCTTAGATGGCAAGGAAATTGAGCTTAGAGGTATCCAAGGGAAAGCCTCTACATTGATAATCTCTAATAGTGTGACAAAATTACTCAAAAAGGGACACCATGGAGTAATTGCACAATTGTGCTCACTTGATGTTCAAACATCTATATCTTGTGCTCCATTAGATCTCCAAATAGTTATCAACAATCATTCCAAGTTATTTGGTGAAATGCCTAAGGGTCTTCCACCTGCTCGACATCATCACCATGTTATTCATTCGCAACCAGAAAGTGTACCACCTAACATTAGGCCTTACAGGTATCCATGTGCATAGAAGAGTGAGATTGAGCATTATGATCCAAGAAATGCTAGAGGACGACACCATTCAACCTAGCCAAAGTTATTTATCTTCATCAATGGTGATGGTTACAAAAAAATATGGTTCATGGCATATGTGTCTAGATTATAGACAACTCAACAAAATGACCATCAAAGATAAGTTTCCCATTCCCGTCATTGATGAATTAATAGATGAATTGCATGGAGAAAAATTATTTAGTAAGTTGGATATTCATTCGGAATATCGTCAAATCAAAATGAGGCACAAAAACATTCCCAAAACAACTTTTAGAACACATGAAGGTCATTATGAGTTTTTGGTTATGCCAGTTGGACTTACTAATGCACCATCAACATTTCAAAGATTGATGAATTTTATTTTCAAGTCTTTCCTTAGAAAATTTGTGTTAGTATTTTTTGATGACATACTAATCTACAACAAATCTTGGGAAGAGCATGTACAAGATGTTGAGAGAGTATTACAACTATTGGAAGAGCAACAAATTTATGCAAAGCCTTCCAAGTGTTCCTTTGGGGTTCAAGAAGTGGAATATTTGGCTCATATTGTATCTCAAGAAGGTGTAAAAGTTGACCCTAACAAAATTAAATCTATGAGGGAATGGCCAATTCCCAAAACCTTTAAGAAACCTAGAGGATTCTTAGGATTGGCAGGCTATTACCACAAGTTTGTTAATAACTATGGTCAAATAACAACACCTCTAATAGCATTATTAAAGAAGGAAGCGTTTTCTTGGATTGAAGTAGCAACCCAAGCTTTTGAAAAAATTAAGGAGGCTATGTGTACAACTATCGTCCTGGCTACACCTGAATTTACAAAAACATTTATTGTGGAGTATGATGCCTCAAGCCATGGAATTCGTGCAGTTTTAATGCAAAAAGGAAGGCTCCTTGCCTTCAAAATCAACCAACTTAAAGGAACAAAATTAGTCAAACCCATTTATGAAAAATAAATGTTTGCCATACTACATGCAATTCAGAAATGGCGCCCTTACCTAATAGGAAGACACTTCAAAGTAAAAGTAGATCATGATAGTTTGAAGTAATTCTTGGAGCAACGATTATCTTCAGAAGAGAAACAAAAATGGGTTACAAATATGCTAGGTTATGACTTTCAAATTATCTACAAAAAAGGAAAACATAATGTTGTTGTAGATGCCCTTTCAAGAAAAGAAGAAGAAATAGAATGTTAACTATGTGTTATTTGTATTCTACAATCTTATTGGGTGGAAGAAGCAAGGATAGAATGGAAGCAAGATCAAGAGGTATGCAAGATCATTCAACAACTACAAGACGACTCTATTTCATTAGATAATGTTGTATGGAAGAATGATTTGCTATGGTATCATGATCGCCTATATTTATGTAAGAATTCTCAACTCAAAAAGAAGGTCCTTTGGGAATTTCACACTTCTCCTATAGGAGGACATTCAGGATTCTTAAAAATGTACGATATGATCAAGAAGGATTTTTTCTGGGAAGGTCTTAAAAATGATGTTCAAAAGTTTACATCTGAATGTCTGGTCTTCCAACAGAATAAGGGAGAGATAATCAAGATGTCAGGTCTCCTACAACCATTAGCTATAACAAGTCAACATTGGGAAAATGTTTCAATGGATTTTATTACACGTTTACCCAAATCTGAAGGAAAGGCTATTATCATGGTAGTAGTGGATCAACTGACAAAGTATTCCCATTTTTCTCACTTTCTCATCCTTTTAAAGCAAGTATAGTAGTTGCAAAATTCATGGAAACAGTTCAAAAGCTACATGGAATCCCCAAGATTATTGTAAGTGATAGAGATCCAATTTTCAATGGAAATTTTTGGACTGAATTATTTTCTTGCTTGGGTACTCAATTGGTTCACAGATCATCTTATCATCCTTAATTAGATGGGAAAACTATAATCATGAATAAATGTATAGAAGGATATATTTGTTGCTTTGCATCTGATAAATAGACACAATGGGTCAAGTGGTTTCCCTTGGCAGAATGGTGGTACAACACATCCTTCCATCATAAAAAATGTCTTCATTTTTTGAACTTTATGGATATCATCCTCCATCCATTACATCACCTTTGAAATGGAATACAAAGGTTCAAGCAGTGGAGGACCACATAGGGAACCAACAAGAGGTTCTCAAACTATTGAAGGACAAATTGGTTATGGCACGAGATAGGATGAAACAACAAGCAGATCAACATCGCAGTTAAAGGGAATTTAAAGTGGGGGATTGGGTATTTATGAGGCTACAACCATACAAACAAATGTCCCTTAAGCAACAAAAGAAGGACAATAAATTAGCACCCAAATATTATGGCCCCTATAAGGTTTTGCAAATGATTGGAAGTATGGCTTACAAATTGGAGTTGCCTCCATATTCACATGTACATCCATTCTTCCATATTTCTTTCTTAAATAAGGTCATCGACAATAAGATCCCAGTCCAAAATATTTTACCAAAGATTAACGAAGAAGGGAAAATCATACTAGAGTCAGAAACAATCCTTGAAACAAGGATTAAGTAGCAACAATCCTTGAAACTGGCACCTAGATATTGTAGGCCATTTGAAATCTTAGTTAGGATAAGGCAAGTTGCATATAAACTTACATTACCTACTCACACTAAAGCTCACATGTTTTACATGTTTCTTTGCTAATTAAATATGTACGTGATCCTAACCACATGATTGACTGGGTTATGATCTAAGTGGAACCAAAAGGAGAGATCCAAGTAGAGCCACCATGCATCCTTGACAAGAAATTAACTATGATTCAGAAGTGTGTCATCATACAAGTAAAGGTCCAATGGAAGAACTTTGGTCCAAATGAGGCTATATGAGAGCTAGAGGATGTCATGAAAGAAGCATATCCAAAAAAAAATCATGGGATACACTGAGGAAATTGCAATTCAAAGGATGAGGGGAATGTTAATATCTCAGTTTTGACCCTTTGGATGTTTTGGATCAAGCTATAGATAAATGGTTATAATGACCACAGTCAATCCATATGAGCCTAGATAAATTATTGCATGTAAATTATGTAAATATATTTTATGAATTCCTAGTCCGGATTTCAAGGCCAAGATGTGACTAATGAATATATAGCAACATAATTGTGGTAAATATGTTTATGTTGAGAAATGTAGCTCAAGAAGGAACTTCTTGCACAAGGTTGAACATGAACATGCAAGAAGTGGTTTAAGACATTTTATTAGTGACCACTTAGGAAAAGTGGGAAATAATTCCATCATGTAATTTCACTTAAAAAATAAAAAATAAAAGTGAAAGTCTAATGTTTTGAAGTCAACTTAAGCATAGGAATATAAATGAAATGTTCTAGAAGTTATAGAACATTAATGACTTAGATCGGGATTTAATCTTAGCCATACACCTCAAGGTTGAGATAGGTGGAAGCTAAAGTTGAGGAGATTATGTATTTCCTTTCAAAGAATAAAAAGGACAAGATGGGAGAGGTCGACCTCATATGAGAAGAGAGCAAGAGAGTTGGAAGAGGGCAGAGTGCATTCAAGGAGAAGAACAGGAGAAGATTGTTGAAGTGAATATCTAGTACAACAGGTTATACAAACCACACCACTACTATAGTGGTCCATTATTCATGCACAAGCCGTAAACTATCTTTTGTGTATTGTTGAAGTGTTCTTTAATGATTCAGAGGAAGAAAGAGTGATGTGTTGTCCGAGAAACACAGAAATAGAACAAGCCATATTGTCGTAGTTGTATCCTCTTTTCACAAGTCATTCAATGTTGTTTGAAGTGATTTTATTGGTCGTACAGTTGTTGTTTAAAGGAGTATGTAGAGGTTACCTTGTAAGCTTTTATCAAAGGAATGAAAAGTTGATTAGAAGGAGAAATCCCTACGTATGTGTTTTATTTCTTCCGTTGTTCATTTTTCAACTACTGTGTGATTGATGTAATGTTCAAAATTTTAATTTTCTATTGTTAAATCAATTACGTTTTGATTTACTTAATGAGAGAACATTAGGACAACAGTCACCTAGGCTAGAAAAAATTACATGGTATCGGATCATCTTCTTTGATTAAGATTCTCAAGGATCTGCAACAGTAAATCAATTGTCGAAAAGAAGGACCAATAGTTAGAGGGTTTTGATATTTATTTTAAGGACTAATTTTCAAATCTAGAAGATTGTTCATTAGATATTAGAGATGGCCTCAACTAGCCTCGTATTCAAGGATATATTGGATTCCACCTCAAATTGATTGTCATAGAAAGTGAGGGTTGCACTCTTATTGAAATAAATGATCTATGGGATATTGTCAAGGATGTTGTGTCTTCACCTACAGCTCTGCAACAATTGGAAGCTCACAAGATGAAGAAAGTGAAGGCCATGCAGATGATCATGGATGCATAAAGGATCATTTGATCCCTCATATATCTGAGAAGAAGACAACAAAGAGGATGTTTGATGCCATAGTTAACTTCTACAAGAACATAAACATAAATATGATTTTGTGAAACAAATTTAGATCCATACAGATGACCATTTCAGATTTAGTCATCAGTTACACTATCAATGTCACACAAATTTGTTATCAAATTGTAGGAGTTGAGAAGAATATTGTAGATGTAGAGTTGGTGAATGTGGCATTGAATGGGAACCATTTGTCAAAGGTATTTGTGCCTGTGAGAACCTTCCTGACTTTGAAAGGTTGTGGGATGACTGTATCAAGGATGAGACTCAAATGGAGTCAAAGGTCAGTAAGAAGGGTGGTGATGAGAATCTATCCCTATTTGGACAAACAAATAAGGGTAGAGGTAAAGGACCCAGAAAGGGTAAGGAAAAGAGTGAGGAGTCAACCTCACAATCAAGGAAGAAGGACTTGAGTGAAATCAAGTGATTCATTTTTTGTAAGCACATTCATTATGCATCACAATGTCTAGATAAGAAGAATGATAAAGGGAAGTAGCAACAAAAGTAGGTGGCATCCTCTGTAAAAACACAAATGAATGAGTTTGTTGCCACGTTCGAGAAGGATTTCTCGATGGTATGTTGCCTTTCTACCAACATGGTTCCTGAGAATGTGTGGTATGTGGATAGTGGGGAATCTCGTCACATGACATCATCTAAATGATTATTTTATAGTCTAATGAAGCAGGACTTAGTAGTACAAGTTGATCTTGGTGTTGATGCCAAGTACCTAGTAGCAAGAATTGGTACTATTCCCTTCCAGCTCGAGTCAAGTAATTTGTTATATTTTGACAATGACTTGTTTAATCTAGGTCTCAGAAAGAACTTGATTTCAAATTTGATTATGGAGAATAAGAGCTTTGTAGTGGAGGTCAAGAACTAGAAGGTCCTCATCAGATCAAAGGAATCTATCCCAGATACAACACAAGTAATAGGGGTTAGAGAAGGTAATCTTTATAGGTTGCAGGTTGAACTTGTTAGATCCCTAGTTCATAAAAATGACACCTTGTGCAAGTTGTGACTTAAGAGAATGGGGCACCTGCATCATAGAGCATTTCCTATGTTGAGGAATATAGTCACAGGTATTCCATAGTTCAACATCGAGTATCATGGAGTATGTGGAGGGTGCACGCTTAGCAAGCATGCCAAGGTAACTTTACCATGTAGTGAGCATAGGTCTAAGGAGACTTTAGACCTATTTCATTCAAATGTTTGTGGACCTATGTTAGTGGCATCAATTTCCAAAAGCATGTAATATGTTTCCTTCATTGATGAATTCTCTCTAAAAACTTGTATCTACTTCCTAAAGACCAAGGATGACCTCCTTAGTAGGTTTCATGAGTTCAAAGCTCTAGTTGAAAACTAAACATGAAAGAAGATCAAAGTCTTAAAATCATACAATGGGGTGAGTATACCTCAAAGTAGTTCAAGTGTTTCTACAAGAAGGAAAGTATCAAGAGGGAATTGATTGTTCCATACAACCCACATTAGACTAGGGCTGCAACGTGGAAGAATCAATCCATCATAAGGGATACTAAGGCCATGATTCACGACCAAGACTTGCCAATGTTTCTTTGGGAAGAGGCATGCAACACAACAATCTACATCCAAAATCAGTGTCCTTATAAGATATCGAAGGATAAGAGACCATTGGAGGCATTCACTGGTGTGAATCTAGAGTTGAGTCATTTTTTCCTATTTGGTTGTCCATTTTATATCCATGTACCGGTAGAAAAGAGGACTAAGTTGGAACCCTCTGACAGGAAGGTTTTATTTGTAGCTTATAGTGAGACTTCAAAGATCTACAAGGTATATATTCCAAAATAGAGGAAGGCAATAGTGAGAAGGGATGTAAAGCTTGAGGAAAACTTTGTATCTAGGAAGTCCTATGAGCCTATTCTTGTGATAGAGAATGAGGAGCCGGAAGCTCTGAAGGTTGAACCACAATCACTAGTGACTTTTAGAGTAGTACAATAGCCTTCAGGTGAAGAGGAAGAGACATTAGCCCCTTCCACTTCTATCATGAGACCTTGATGGTTCACTCAAACATTGAGGGATGCTCAAGAGTATGTAGAGGATCCTATGAGCAAATTTAGAGAGAAAAGACCTTTGAATAAATTTGCAGACCACGTGTCATTGATGAGCAACATCATGGATTTTGAGCCTTCTATATTTCGGGAGGAAACAAACCAGTAGGTATGGCGGGATGTCGTGGTGGAGGAGTACACATCGATCATGAAGAATGATGTTTGGGACATGGTTCCAATACCGAAGGGGGAGTTAGTAGTGAGTTCCAAGTGGCACTACAAGATCAAACATGCAATAGATGCTAGAATCGAGAATTTCAAGGTAAGGTTCATGGCAAGAGGCTTCTCTTAGAAAGAGGGAATGGACTATGAGGAGACATTTTCTCCAGTCGCCAAGTACACTTTCATTAGATTGCTTATGTCCTTTGTTTCATTTATGAGATGGAGGATACACTAGATGGATGTGAAGACAACTTTCCTTAATGGGATCATTGAGGAAGAAGTGTACATAAATCATCCTCGAGGCTTTCAGATAAATGGGAAGGAGTCCCATGTTTTCAAGCTTAAGAAATCCTTGTATGTACTCAAGCAGGCACCAAGAGCATGGTATTCCATGATAGATGGATGTTTGCAGAGTATGGGCTTCACCAAATGTGAATCATAACCTAACTTATATTATATTTTTGTTGGGACTGATCTGTTGATTTTGGTGTCATATGTAGATGACTTGTTTCTTACAAGTGCAGAGAAGCTCATTACAAGGTGGAAAGAAGACATGGTAACTGACTTTGAGGTGGAGTACATCGACATGATGCATTACTTATTGGGTTTGGAGGTTTGGTAGAAACCAATGTAGATTTCCATTAGGCAGGGTAAGTATGCAATTGAGATCCTGACGAGGTTTTAGATGGAGGACTGGAAACATATGGCCACACGCATGATCACTAATTTGAAGAAGGTGACAACTTCAAATTCAGAGTTGGTGGATCCCATGTTGTATAGACAATTGATAAGTTACTTGATGTATTTGTTCCACACCCACTAGATATATGTTTTGCAGTGAACATCATGAGCCAATTCATGGTGTATCAGAGGCATGAGCATTTGGTAGCATTAAGACATGTGCTCAAATACTTGAGGGGAAAACTGGAGTACGGTCTTAGATATCTTGGAGATTGTGAAGTGAAGTTGCAGGGGTAATCAAACTTAGATTGGGCAGGAAATGAAACAGATAGGAAGGGCACCTCAGGATGTTGCTTTATCTTGGGATCGATGATGATATCATGGTTCAGTAGGAAGCAAACATCTGTGACACTTATCTCAATAGAGGCAGGGTACATGACAGTTAGTACTTGTAGTTGTGAGGCAATATGGCTTCACAAGTTACTTGCATGGTTGTTTGATCGGGAGTTGGACCCCATAGACATTTAATATTATAATCAGAGTTGTATCAAATTCTTTGATAATCCAATGTTTCATGACTTACCCAAACACATAAAGATCATATATCACTTCATACGAGATAGGATTCAAAAGGGAGTAGTGAAGCTCAAGTAGATTCCCACGTATCATTAGGTAGTTGATATTTTGACCAAGCCCTTAGCAAAAGGGAAGTTTGAAGCATTCAAACACAAACTTGTATTGGTGCAAAATTCCTTCCTCTCGAACAAGAAGTGTTGAGAAATGTAGCTTGAGTGGGAACTTCTTACACAGGTTTCAGTGTGAACTGTAGGAAGTGGTTCGACACATTTTAATAGTGACCAATTAGGAAAAGTGGGTAATAATTCCATCTTGTAATTTCACCTAAAAAATAAAGTAGAAGTATAATGTTTTGAAGTCAACTTAGTCTTTGGAATCTAAATGAAATGTTCTAGAAATTCTAGAACATTAGTGACTTAGATTAAGATTTAATCTTAGTCATACACCTCAAGATTGAGATAGGTGGCAACTAAGATTGTGGAGATTAGTTATTTCCTCTCAAAGCATAAAAAGGACAATATGGGAGAGGTTGACCTCATGTGAGAAGAGAGCATGAGAGTTGGAAGAGGGTAGAATGCATTCAAGGAGAAGAACGAGACCATATTACTGAAGTGACTAGAAAGTATAGTAGGTCGTATAGGTCGTACCACTACTATAGATATACGTTATTCATGCACATGCCATACAATGTCTTGTGTGTATTATTGAAGTGTGCTTCAATGATTGAGAGGGAGAAAGAGTGATTTGTTGTTCAGGAAAGACAAAAATAAAGTAGGCCATACTGTTGTAGCTATACCTAGTTTTCATAGGCTATACACTATTGTTTGAGGTGATTTTATTGATTGTACAATTGTTGGTTCAAGTAAGTTGTAGAGGTCACCTTGTGATATTTTATCAAAGGAATGAAAATCTTATTAGAAGGAGAAATCCCTCTCTATGCATTATGTTTCTTATGCTGTTCATTTTTCAGGTACTGTGTGATTGATGTGTTCATAAATTTAATTTTTTGTTGTTAAATAAATTATATTTTGAGTTATTTCATGAGATAGCATTAGTATAATAGTCATGTAGGCTAGAAAAATTTACACAATATCCCATGAGGTAGACTTGCCATGGTAATCTCAACATATATAAATACTATTTCAAAAATTAATAAAAATGTCCAAGGCTAGCTATGAGAGCATGATAGGGGTTACGAGTCCACTAGAGGAGAAGATGAAAAGGGGTCCAAGGGCATAAAAAATAATCCTAAGTTACCTAAGTTTATTAACTTTTACCTTTCTTCTTATTCCCATGTGCTTTATTAAAAACTTTAACCACCGATCATCAAATGCAAGTGATGGTTGGTGAGAAATTCCACCTTCCCTAGTCATGAGCACATGAGGATTATATATAGCATGAAAAAGGAGTGTAAGAGACTCTATCCTCCTAGGAATTTCAACCTTCTCTATCCCTGTGCACTCTCCCTTTATGCCAATTCGAATTAGTTCATTCATGCATTCATTCACATGACCATATCATTCAACTGTCATTCAAACTATATCATCCTACCATTTCTTAGCCACATCCACCTCTAAAATTTTGGAGTTGTGTTCTCAAACTAGGAATGAGATTTGAACCTATAGATGCTCAAGTAGATATGTGGAAGAGAATATTTTGGACTTGAGAAGAGGGACGAAAGGCTGCACAAGACCATAGAGGGGAGAATATTATGGAGGGACTATTGAGCATACAAGGGAAACATCTTCCTTATGTTGAGTAGGGAAATCGAAGGGATTCACATCGTTGTGTTGGCTAGATGATTACTTTGAGTGTCATCTAGTGAACAATTTGGTTGAGCCTAAGATTAATTTGGTAGGGTGAGCGGCCCAAGACTCTTTAGCTTCTTTCCTTTGGGGGTGGGATTTGCAATAGATTCCTATAGTTTGGTGGACTATTTCTCACAAACAACCAATTTCCTTAGATCATTATGTTCAAAAGATAAGTGTTCCATTTTTGTTATGAATTCTTATTCTGCTATTGAAATTTTATTGTTTATGTATGAATTTGGCAATGGGATTCATGTTCATATGATGTTTGTATTCTTGGTTGCTACATTGTTTGGATGCATACGTTGGTAAATTCAAATTGTCTTAGAGTTGTTTGAGTTTGAATTTATGTTGTGCATTTCAATATTATGTCATACATTGGAACCTGAAACGCAATGGTCATATTCAGTTCAAGGTACCTTTCATGCTGGCATGGCCAAACAACAAACACCAATTTAGCATCATGTATAAGCCTATGGGCCTTTTTATTTTCTAAGTTCAATCCCTTCCTATTTAAGTTCAAAGTGTTATTCGAAAGGTGTGAATCCCATCTTGTTTTTTAAGTTTGAAGTTTACCTTTAAGTCGGGCAATTCTTTCAAATCAACCCTATGAGACTTTGTCCCAAAATTGGGCTCATATTCAAAAAGTAGTTGATGACTAACTTCGAAGAATGCCCAATGACCTTTACCTTTTTCTCATCGGACCCATCTTTTAAAAGGGACCAATGGGCCTTAGATTTTGAACCGGGTGCATCTTTGAAAGAGGCTTGATGGGCTATCTTTCGTAGAAGCCTAATGGGCCTTAACTTTTGAATCAAGTGGATCTTTGAAAGAGGCTCAATGGGTTATCTTTAAAAGAGGCTTGATGGGACTTAGCTTTTAAATTGTGTGCATATTCAAAAGTGTCCCGATGAGCCTTGGCTTTTGAATCGGGCACAACTTCAAAAGAGGCTTGGTGGGCCTTAGCTTTTGATCAAGCATGTCTTTGAAACAAGCCCAATGGGCTATATTTTGAAGATGTTCAATGACCCTCACCTTCAATGATCAAGTGGAACTTTTGAATAGACCTAATGGGTTGAGGATTGAATAAGGTAAATGGCCCTATGTATGTGATGTTCTGATTGATGAGATGTATGTGATGTTTTCAATGAGCCAAGGTGAGGACTTTTAATGATGCCCAATGAAGTTTGGAGAGGAGGTTGCATGTAGTCTTTGAACCACAAAACAAACTCTCAAGTAGGAAGGAAATGAATTAAAAAAATCGAAGGAATGAGTTTAGTGGACAAGACAAAAAAATATGCCCCATCTCCTCAAAAGTGAACCAAGAAGGTCAACTATGTGACAACAATGTGGATAGGCTGTTGGATAGACATTTGTTGCATGTTGAGAAGTGCATTTCCAAGCTTACAGATAGTTCCCATTTTTCCATCATTGCCACAAAGACATTCCTCTTGTATTTTCTTAAAATAATTTGTCATGGCACGATCCATCTTTGTGATGTAGGAGATATAGTATGTTGTTGCAACATAGGCATCTAAGATAGACTATGCATTGATATATCATATTTCCATGCCATAGTTGTGGAACTTTTTTTATCAAATACATTTAGCCATATGTTTGATGGATGTCCCTTCAATAGTAGAACATAGCGTAAAATAGAATAACGCAAGGTAAGAATCTATCCATCTCTAGTTAATTTCAAGTAAGAGAAGAACAACGTGAAAGATGTGTTTTTAGGATAGATCTGTTGTTGTAAAAGAGAAAATAGTTGTTTTGATTTTTCATTTTTAATGTGCTCTAATGGATGGAGTATAACAATTTTATCCATTGGAGGGAGAAAGAAATTGAATCTACAGTTGGATCATTGATATTTCTTGAAATTTTTTGTGTGGTGATGAGTTTGAATCTTCATAAGATAGTAGTCAAGCAATGTCAAATCAGAAGATACATGTCTATAAATGGATTGAACAATCTCATTATCAAAAGTTTGCTCATAAACTGATTCACCTTGAATCCATAGTAGCCTATGTTAATGTTCAATGCCTCTAAATTTAGAATTAATTAATGAAGTAATCTACCCCTTATCCAAATAGTTCACTATTGGTCAATAGCAAACTTTTGAAAGTTGTTAATCTATGTTTATAGTAGCCGCTACAAATGACAAAATGCTTCCCAACCAATGATTGTGTTGCATCTTTAGAAATGCTATCTTTAGGTCTTTTTGAACGTTTGTTTTTTATTTCTTGCAATGCATGGCATAATGGATCCCAAATATGATAAGCACTTGTGAAAGTGACAACAAATATAATAGGCTAGATTGACAAATCATCACAAACACATTTTTTCTCATGTTTTCAAGATAGTAAATCAAAGTACATATGATTTTGAGGGACTGATATTCAATTCAAGATTACAATACTTCATCGAGGTTGATTTGTACTTTGTATCTTTCAACAACTATTTTCATTCCTTTTAGTTCTCCCTTGTGTATAGAAATCCAAGCACAACTCAAGACCTGGTGTATAACAATGCAAATTGCTTTGAAAAAAATGTTTGTAATGTGTGTTACAAAGATTTTACTAGCATGTACAAGCTCCCTTTGTATTATTTGCTAGCAAGAGAAATGATTCACATTGTCAACAAGTTGGCTATATCCATAAACAATGTAGGGAAGTTTATCTCTTCATAAAACTTGTCCCAAAAATGCCCAATGGCTTGGATACTTTGGATAGGGAAATTTGTATAATCTTATTGTCTAAGTCATCTATTAGATGAGCTTGTCCATAGCCATGTACTATTGTTTCAAATATAAGTTTTGAATCTTCTTCACCATAAAAAGACTGAATCGGTTTTATGTTAGACAAGTTGGTAGCATCATGCTTAATGTTTTTGTTGAAAATATCTTTCAATTCATCATTTATGACAACACCTTAATTTTTGGAAAGCAAAGTGTTGCACAATCATTAAGAGCAATCATGGCATTTCTTACTGATACATTTCTAGACAAATATGCATTTTTGTATTATGATTTTCTTATTAACATTACTACAAGTGCCATTGAATTAGGCAAACATCTTGGCAAGGTTATCTTCACTCAGTCTAAATCTATAGGAACATTTATGATTGTACCGGTGAGACCAATTTGAGATTTTTTTTAGCCAAGTTGCCTTATTTATGTGAAAGTCATTCTTGGTGATACTAGCCTTTCTTCAAGAGTGTTTGGGATCCTCAAAGACTCTAATTGCTTGTTACATCAATTATGCAAAGGCAATGCAAAAGTGGGCAATTTTAAGCTAGAAATGTATTTTTTGTATTGTTTGCTTGTCTACTCATCAAGTGCAAGGACTTTTGATCCTTTATTAATAGTTAAAATAAAGATTTATATGCTCTCAATGTTAATGCCATGCATGTCTTTTTGAAAACACATGCATTCAGAAATAACACATACATAAGTGGGTGTGTCTTCAATTATTTCTAAATAGAGCTCAATTGATTTCATTAATTTTGCATATTTCTATTTTCTTTGATGTGTGAAGGATTATTGTTTCGTATTACTTGTTTCAAATGGTGTAATATTGTAAATGTCTTCATGGGAATTTGTGTTGTTGTATCGAATAGTTGTTTGAAACATTGCAAGTTCGTAGCATTTTTGTTTTTGTTGTTGTTCTTGCTTTATTTCTTTGAACTAAATTCTTTTTGATTGGGCATTTTCTATGTTCGGTTGCGTGATTTAGTGATTGTTTAGTACAGTTTGGGTAGGAATTTTGAGGTCATTGTTTTCTAGAGGCATTGTAGATATTACTTTATATTTGTTTATTTATGTTTCAATAACATCATTCATTGCAACAATGAATGCACTGAAACCACAATATTTATAATAACATTCAGACAATGGCTAGAAATGTGTATGGGAAGAAGTCAAAACATGTCGCATCAAATAGAGCACTTTCAAAGAAGGATGTGTTGAATAGGATATTAAAGTAAATGTGCATGATTCAACACTCCATATGTATATGTTTATGTTAAACAACTCACGCAACCATTAAATTGAAAATCGACCTTCTTTTAAGTTTCTTTCTTTGTATAAGATTGAAAAATTAATGACATAAGCTTGCCAATTTGCAATAAATCACTCTTATCCAATAATCTTATTAACAAGGTAGTTGTTGAGGCACATAGTTGCTTTGATGTCATGTGCAACGAAGGCACTGTAGAAGGTTTGTGTTATAGATTTTTCTCAAAAAAGGCATATGTGTTTCCTCTTAATAGGTCACAAGTTCAAATCCAGAGGGGAGTAGGGTATGTATACCTTTGTAGACTTTAGCAGTCAAATCACTGGAAGGGTTCCCTTGTCCCACAAACAACGGGGTCTCATACACCAATTTCGTGTTTAGCTTTGTCATGACCTTAAAAATATATTATTATTATTATTTTAAAGTCATTTGTCTAATAGTGCTTGTTTAGTAGATGACGTGTCTAATTGGGAATTTGAAAGTTGATGTGCGCATTAACACATAGAGCTACACGAACTGGAGATTTTCTAGTGTCCAATGATTTATATGACAAAAGTGGCTCAAAATGACAACAAGATGGGTTATAATCATGGAACAATATGTTATAGATATATCCAAATTTTCTTCCACTAAAATGGAGGTATCATGCCCTTTTGGTAAATGACCAAATAGATATTGGATTGCTAGCCACCTAGAAAACCACTCAACATAGAAAATATCTCCCCGTAGGCCAAGCTCAATATGTTGGGTTCAGAGAGAAGCAAAAAGAGGCATTATGTGAAAATGTGTCTAAACATCTTTGACATTATGCATTTCCTCTATGAAATCATTAGCCAATCATGGTCTCATTGACAAGAGAGCTATAGGGTCTTGAAAATGCAAAGAAGCTTGAAAATGGTTTACAATTCCTTCTTGTATCTCAATTGATGTATAACAAAAATGTAACATAATTCCCAATGCATCAGACACACAATCTCCTAGTTCATAGTGAATATTTTGCAATTAAAAAAAATAATACCTAGAAAACATGTGGTTAATTCCTTTGAGGTTTGCCTGACCTATTGCAAAAACCTTGGATGGACTCAAGTGGAGTGATTTGTTCAACTTCTTCTTCTTTTGTTTGAATTGACCATATTCTGAGAGCAGGCATTTATAACAAAAAAAATTTAGTACTAAAAAAATAAATACAAGCAAATGATATTTGAATTAGAGTTTTTGTAGCAAACCTAGGTATGTGTAATTCCACCTGTGATGACAAAAGATAAGGTGGATGGGGAAAAGTTAGGCAAAACTACAGACATTTTTTAAAAGAAAAAGAAATGTGCAATTAAGGACATATATTCAATGTGAAGTATGCATATCAAACAAAAAAAAGGATAAAAGAATAAAGGATCCACATCTCTAGCAAAAATAATGGCAATCTGTAGTACAATGTGCAAAAACAATACAAGTAGTGAGACAAAAAATACAGTTTTTACTTGTTAGTTGGGGTAATTAGAGGCAAAAACAAAAGTTGTCTCATGGCTTGGATGTTTTGGTGCAACTTTGTCAACTATATCTTTAGGATTTCTATTTTTTATGCATAGGCCATGTACCTTGGTTTCCTTGATCATATATTCATTGCACTTTTCTTTAAATAAGGTTGCCTAGAACATGTAATGATGATGTTAAGCAACGAGAATGGCTATATGTCATAGCATCATTCTCAAATGATTCATTACAAATT